>ML100164.1:6320-16392 GCA_003697995.1 Taxidea taxus jeffersonii
GTACACCCAAATACTGAGTGATCATGTCCAGTACACCCAAATACTGAATCATGATGCTGTATGCCTGAAAGTAACACAATGCTGTATTTCAGTCTGCTGTAAGTCTTACGTCAATTGCATCTCAATTAAAAAAAGAAACAATGACACAACAATGAAAGTTACTGTTGATTCAAGAGTGATTCTAAATCCTCAGGGAAGGAAAGAAGGTGAGTTTGAGGGAGATGACTTTGCTCTCCAACCCAAATTTATCCTACATGACATAGAACAGGACATACGGGTGGTTGATTCCAATGGAACAGTCAACCCCAACTAAACAGCAGTTTAGGGGTGTCGTTTACAGCCAACCATCCTCACACCAGACCTAAACAAGAAAGCTTGTCCCTCTGCTGTTCTACAGAGATGCCAGGTCTGACCGCACTTCTGCTCGCTGGCACTGAGCTTCTACGGCCCGGGGAACCAAAGCTGGGATGCTCGGGTCTTCCACACACAGCTTTCATCTCCCTCCAGGAGCGAAGCATTCAAGGGAAGGCTCCGTTCGAGACACTGTACACCATGATCCATTAGCTGAGTGTCACATGGGAACGACGGGACCAATCATCGTTCTGGGAGCTTTACGTATGCACGATTATTAGTCATCATCCCCTCAGTTGAGTGAGGCCTGCAGGCATAGGGAGGTTAAGAAACATTCTCAGAGCAACTGACCGCAAGGGGCAGTCTGCATCCGAAGGCTAAGAGCTTAACCACTGTCACCTCTTTTTAATAGATACTGGGACTGCTTGAAATGGGGCTTAAACGACCCTAATCTTTGGAATACTGGATGGATAATTTTCTTCTATGAATACAGACTCAAGCTATTACTATTTAACTAGTCATGTGACTATTCCAGAGAAACTTGTCTTATATAACTTTTAAGCAGTTCTTAGAAAATAGTGCAAGTAATGACGAAGGGAACAAAAAGTAAGAACTAGTAAGGAAAGGAAAAATCCCATTTTCTAACAAAATTACTATTAAAATCGTCACCTGTGAAGTGAAATTTCACTGATTCTGGGAGACCTGAAACAGAAAAGAGAAAATAAATACATTGGTGAGCATTTGGGGGTCAGAAATGATGGAGAATGTACAAAATATGGGGCAGAGGTTAGAAAAGTAAAGGATGTTTTAATCTAAATAATTATGGTTTGAGGAAAGATCACCAAGTCTTTTGTTAATGTTATGTTGAGTTTAATGGTGCCTGCAGTAATTTTAAGTAACAAAAAGAATGGCAGAGTAGAATAATTTTATATCCCAGTAGTTAGAGTGATTTATAATACATTCATTCAGATCCCATTTTATCAGTACATAAAATCCTACAAATTGGTGAATGTGGGTGATGTCGTATATCACTGACAGGCTCTCTGGTGGGTCAATTCCATTGTAGAATTGAGTGATGCCTGGGACATTGATTTACACACTCTAACGATGTGAAAGATTTATCTCATGGCATTTATCCCATAGATTATACAGGACAGGATTCTGCTCTCTCTAAAAAGGCTCTAGGAACTTAGGCGAGTGTAATAGAAACGGAAATAACTTCAACCATGGCTGACACGTTTTCTTTCCCTCTAATCCCAGGATATCCTGAGTTTCTTTGTAAAGTAGGTCTTTTGAAGTAGGGGTTAGAGAACCATGAACACTTTCATGGGCTATTAGTTACCCAGTTACCAAACACTGGGGATCCTCTTCAGAGAAGAGGCCTATGCCCACGTTTCAATATTTTTCAAAGAAGAGTTAATCATTTTCTGGACAATTGCATTTATGTATATAATGGAAAATAGTACTCAAAATATTTTCTATAATTTAAGATGTAACTCTAAAATTATTTAACCCATGTTCAAGTTACATAAGAAATCACCAGCGGTTCTGTATGAATAAGGCTACTATATAAAAATAATATTCCATATTAATCATGTTGTGTACATACATCTTAAAGATCATAAGGAAACAGGCTTCAAGATTTTTAGAATCATTCCAAGGCACAGAAGTATTTAGGTTTAGGACTCAAAACTCCTGCATTCGGGTCAGCAGTTTTGGGTTGAGGGGAGAGATACGGGATAACAAAGATTATCGTGGCTTAGTGGGAGGGCACAAAATGGCTCATATTGGAAGAAATCCAGTTATTTGGGACGCCTGGGGGCTCGGTTGGTTGAGCGTCTTTGAGACGGAGAAAGTCTGAGAGTCTCCCTTTGGATCAGGTCATTATCCCAGGGTCCTGGGATCAAGTCCTGCTTCTCCCTCTGCCCGCCGCTCCCCCTGCTTGCGTGTGCTCTCTCTCTCTGTGACAAATAAATAAACAAAATCTTAAAAAAAAAAATCTAGTTATTCTTTTGTTCAGTCTTCTCTTCCTTTACAAAAGGTGGCTTCTATCAAATCCTGGCCCAAAAAGTTGCATTCTTCATTCCCGCATGGGACCTTCCTGGTGTAGCCTGGCATGATTCTCACTGGATTCCCCTCACCCACAGCACATCCACCCTGGCGTCCTCCTCAAATCCACTCACATCACTGCAGTTAAAGAGTTCTTCATGAAAGACCATCTCCCCAGATCGTTAAACCTCCACTGGGTTCCTATTGTTTTTGGGATAAAGATCTAAATCCTGACAGGCTTCCAGGGCCTCTCAGGTCTGGCCTCTGTCCCCCCTCCAAGCTCGTCCTTGTTCTGCTCAACCTTCTACATTCCAGACATGGACTTTTTGTTTTCGTTTTTTTTTAACCCCCAGAATGTCACATTCTCTCCCTTCTCAGGGCCTCTGCTTATGAGCTGTGTGCCCTTCCTTGTTCTCCCAAGTATCCCAAGAGGCACATTTAGGCTGATGAGCATCTACTTGTCCCTCGCTGTCAATACCCTGGGGCAGCCTCCACTGAACTCTTAGTCTCGGGCAGTCTTGTTACTTCTAAGCCTACCACTGAACATTTTTCTTTCTCTCCAGAGCTCTTGTCTTAGTCTACAATTAAACACTCATTACTGGGATTATCTCTCAAACTCTGTCTCCCTACCTAGGTCCCAAAACTCACCAAGAACAGGATTCATGCCTCTTTTTGTTCACCACTACAATCTCCAAGACCTCAGAGCCACATAGGAGGCCCCGAATAAAGATTTATTAAAAGCACGCATGCATGCATGAATAAATGAAAAAAAATGATGAACTAAGCCCAAACTCCATTATTGGCCCACAAGTCTCAAGTGATTTTGAACAGCTATAAAGCGACGTCACTAAACTGTCAGAAGGACAACAGGAAGAGCTAGGGAGAGGCTGCCATGAGGACCCCCAGAGAGCAGTCTGGGTGCCTCAGAAGAGAGGAGAAGGCATTACCAGCGAAGGAGAAGGCCATGATCTCCTGGAGGTGGGGAGCGGCCGGGGGAGGACGGTACATGATCTTGCCCTGGTTAATATCTTCCTGTGTGAAATACCGGATGGGAGAGTGAGGCCGGTCCCTGTGTTCGATGATTCCTGGGGAGCAAGAGGCTCAGCATTAGCATGGACAGTAATTCTGATGGTTGATGGGATTCCTGGGGCCATACATCCGCCTTTCCCACTGGTGGGGGAGTCGTCTATCCTTCAGGAACAAGTGCTCTCCCGTTTCTCTTATCATACCATTCTCCAGTCATTCAAGAGAAAGGCCAATCTGAAACCGAAACAGACTTCAACAGGATCTCTGAAAGAGTGCTTGACTGAAGTGGAGCCGACAGACAGTACGACACCAGGTCAGGTGTACCACCGGGTGATCCGACTATTGTACACATTACGCAGTGCTCCCCACGGGAAGTGTCGTTACCGCCTGTCACCACACAAACTGATCACAGTATTACTGACTATATCCTTTAGCTGCTTTTTTCATCCCCGTGACTATAGCTGGACGTCGGTACCTCTTAATCCCCTTCACCTATTTTGCCCCTCCCCCTCCCTAGCACCCTCCAGGCAACCACTAGTTTATTCTCGGTATTTATGAGTCTATCTTGGAGTGTTTGTTCCTTTGTCTTATTTTTTAGATTCAGACATGAATGAAAGCATATGGTATTTGTCTTTCTCCGTCTGACTTACTTCACTTAGAATAATACCCTCCAGGTCCAATTCGTGTTGTCATGAACGGTAAGACTTCACATATCCCAGCCCCACATGGTCTTCATCCATTCATCTGCGGTGGACACTGAGGCTGCTTCCCTATCTCGGCTGTCATAAATAAGGCTGCAGTAATTACAACGGTGCATGTATCTTTTTCAATTACTGTTTATGTTTTCTTTGGGTGAATACCCACTCACTGGATCATACAGTAGATCTATTTTTAATTTCTTTGAGAAACCTCCATACTGCTTTTCACAGAGACTGCACCAATTATAGTCTTGCCAATAGCACCCAAAGGTTCTCTTTCCCCCACATCCTCACCAACACTTGTGATATCTCACCTTTCTGATACTGGCCATTCTGACTGGTGTGAGGTAATATCTCATTCTGCTTTTGATTTGCATTTTCCTGAGGACGCGGGGTATTTGAGCCTCTTTTCTTGTGTGAAACCCGAATAGATTTTTGACTAGAAGTCATTGATCATAATCAATAGTAAGACACAAACGAGTACCCCTAATATAACTTGGACTAGGTACTTCTCTACAAGTCGTAGACATTTCACCATAATTTGAGATTCTTTCAATAAAGTTCAAAGATGAAGCTTGCCGAAAAAATGACATAGATTGGGCTCCTGGTGAGGCTATAATGAGAGTTTTCCCAACTTACCCCTTTCCTTCAGAAACACCGCGGCCTCCGTGATAACTTTTGGCAACAGTAACATGGACCATGATTATTCTAAGAATTGGATTTGCAATTTTAATTCTGGGACAAATCTTTAAAGGCTGAAAATTTACCTATCATTTCTAAATTTTGTAGACACAGAAATAATGCTCTGATCATCTTTCATGTCCTATCAACTCTTTCAAAGGACACATGTGAGACTTGGTGTTGAACTAATTCAGGTTCTGAGGGGCTGAGAGACCTACAGTCATTCTCCAAGACAGCCCAGGCTGCAGGAGGGAAAAACTCCACTCTACCCTGGCGATGAAGGAGAAATGCTCTTGCTATGACTCAGCAGATTTAGAAAAAGAGAAGCATGACTTTTAGGTGTTTAATTTCTCTGGATTTTATCAAAGCGGTAATATAATTTACTTTTTAGACACTGGTTTCTCCTGGGGGAGTTGATAATGTGGAAGGCGTACACCCAGGGCAATGGTTGGTCTTGGGAGAGCAGCCTCCGATTCGGGAGCAGAACCGTCTTACTAGAAGCTAATCTCCTTTCCGTGAGGGACAGCCACACCTCTGTTAGGGACAGGCTTATTAGTTAAGCCCCAAGTTCAGCCATCTAAAGAATGAAGAGTGATGGCAGGGGCCCACCTCTCCTCTCTGCCTACTGTGGTTTCACATTTTCATTTTCCGCGCCATGAAAGGAAGGACTCATCCAAAGGGGAAAGGAGCTGAGTGTGTGGCTCAGCACACTCTGCACTCGCTGGCAGAGCTCCTTGTCCTGAGCACGTGCTCGTTCTCATTCTTGTCTGTTCACCTCTCCTAACCTCACCAGGGCAGGGTCTGTCCCTGCAGACAGTGCCCGTGTCTGTCCAGTTCTGCCCATGCATGAGAGGGGCAGCTCAATCCAGTGACTCAAGTTGTGTGCACAGCATATTCTCCAGCACAGCTCTGGCATACCAAAGCTGACACACTCATCTCCATCCGTCTGACCACGGTGTCTCTTTTTCAAGTGGTTTAAACTCAGAACAAGGGAACAGAGAGCGTGAATAATTGTTACTGCTTAAATCCTCAACGAGTACCTGCAGATGAAACTCCAGAGCTTTGAAGATAGGCCAACAATTAGAAGACAAGAGCATCACTCAAAAGGTCATTGACTGCACGTCTTACCTTGATTTGGATGCAGAGGTACAGTGATATTGTATATAATCTTTCTGCTTGGCCTCTCAGAGTTTACAAAGGAGAGGGAATGGGGCTGAATCACAGTCAGGGCATCCTCCCGAGCCTAAGCAACATTTAAGGAAGAAGAAGAAAAAACAGTGTGATGAAAACAAAAGCCAGAGGCAAAAACAAACCTTATTTTAAAAGCAGAAACAACAACAGCAACAACAACAACAAAATAAAAACAAAAAACCTGCTCACTTTGGCCTTTTAAATTAGCTACAGCAAAATTTTTCTCTGAAAGCTCGGAAGAAGGATCTGGTCTCTTGCACTGCAGATTTGTCTTGGCCTTAAGAACTTCATAGGGTCATAGAACCTTCTTCCAGTTCTCTTGTATTCTCCTCTCCCCTGCCCTCTGCCCCCAGGTTTGTGTTGGTGCATACTGTGGGGTGTCCCAACATGACCACTTTTCCCTAGGTGGAACTCGCCGTGGGACACGTCTGAACACGAGCCAGCACAGCCTGCTCTCCTATTGTCCTGCTGTTCACAGCTGGGTCACTCCATCTCTGCTCCTCTGACGTAATGGGCCAAGGCTGCATCTGGTAAGAAGCCCTCCCTAACCGCTCCAGCTTTGCCAACGGGAACTGTGATGTTTTCAAAGGGCAAAAGATGAACTCACCTCAAACACCAAAAGACTCATCATTTGAATTCAAAGGTTTAGGAATTATTTATTAAAGCACATAAAACTAGTGCATGTTTTCTTTGTCTCCATTGTACCATCCAAAATGACTACATTTTGCTTTTCTCTTCTAGTCCTCAGTATCCAATGAAGGGGTCAAGCAAAATTAATCAAAAGGCCAACGTGTACATATTTTTTTTATCGTCCATTCACTTGTATATAGCCATAACCCACCATAAACCCACTTTTTGAAAGTGACAACTCTCAGAAAGAGAGAAAGAGAGAGAGAGAGAGAGAGGGAGAGAGATTTCGAATCCCATGACCAAGCATAACCGTGAGTTGGGGACAGCAGCAAAAACAGAGTGGAGACGAGACAAGGGAAAAGTAGTGTGAGCATAGGCCCCTTGCCTGGGTCACATATGCTGTTAACAAGACAGAACAAAAATATGCGGCTCATTGCAGGCTCTTCCTAGCTGACCCCTGCAGGGTTGAGTTGGACATGCTGTCCCCCTCTTTGAAGCTCTGCTTCTTTCAGAAGGAATTTCCCCATTTAGGAAAGGATTAAGTAGGGCTTAGTCATTCCCAGGCAGGAGGGCGTGGTGTTCTTCCTTTTAACAGTGAAAAGACTGACGGTTGCAGTTTCTCTGTAAGTGTCCTGGGAGAGGCAGCCTTTGCAGGTTAGGACAACGCCCCTAGAGTACAGAGTCATATTTCAGGCCACTGCTCAGGTCTGGAATGTCATGAGTAAGGAAAGTAAGAGTTACAAACAGCAGCTGGTCTCTCACTCTAAAATAAAACAAGTAAGGACAACAAATGAAAAATCTAGGCCCCGTGGAAAGTGTTTACATCCTACGGGGTGTATACACACCTATACTCGTGAACAGGTGTGGGCACAGCCACAGAAAAGGGCAGGCTCAGCACCTGGCTCAGTTCCTCCCCTTGTCATCTCAAAGCCGTCAGAGTATCTGAAAATTCTCGGGGTACTATGAGATATTTTTGACGACCTAGACATCCCTAAAATAATCCAGCCATAAGAAGAGGGGCTGTCCACAGAGGTGCATGGATGAAGGGAAATATATGCCAGCCAAGATAACATATTTTATTATGGAATTTATTGACATAATTTCTCTACTAATAGAAATAGGCAGGAGGGAGAAAAAGGAAGGACTTGATTCCCTGAAGAAAGCAATATCGAGTCTGACATATATCAAAGTACAATCAATTTTAATATTGGCTATTTGGAATGTTCAATATTTATCAATTAAACATAGTAAGAAATGCAAGATTACATTTCATAGAAATCATTACAGAAGACACTTTTTTATTAAAATATCTGTCAACAATCGAAAAGTACAGAATAATGGTTCTCGTAATACCCATGTTACCTCTGAATGTGTCTGGAATCCAACTGCTTCCCCCAGCGCCACCGCCACCACTCTGCTGGGAGCCACAGTGCCACCTGGTTACCAGGACAGCCTCCCCACTGCTCTCCTGCTCTCCTGCCCACCTGCAATCTATTTCAGCCCAACAGCCAGCCAAAAAAGGAGGTTTGACCTCTGGGGCTCAACACCTAGTAAGGGCTCTCCATTTCACCCAGAAAAATCCTGAAGTCCTTCCAGTGGCCCATGAGGACTTACAAGATCTGCCCCAACCCCTGCCCCTCCCCGACTCCCTGCCCACCACACACACTCTGGGCCCATCTGTGAATCTGAGATGGCTCTCACACCCACTCCTCTGCTCCAGCCACACTGGCTTCCCTGCTGCTCCTTGAACACCGAAGCCCACCCCCCAACTGGACGTGTCTAAACACACGGCTCCCTGGGCCTGGAACGCTTTCCCCTCGGGTGCCTGCATGGCTCTCTTCCTCACCTCCTGCAAGTCTTTCTTTAAACATCATTATTTTAATAAAGCTCAGCTCATTTACATCTACAATCTGGGCCCGCCTCTGCTGTTCCTACCACCGCATTTCTGATCCCCTTGACCTTGGTCTTACCTTTTGTTTTACCATAATACTTTTCACTCAGATGCAACATATGAGTTATTTATTTGATTTACCACTTATTGTCTATTCCCTCCTGCCCCAAGGGAATGGAAACTCCCGGAGAAGATGGATTTTTGTTTGTTTGTGGATAGATCCCAAGTACCTAGCACATCAAAGAGCTCAATAAAAATGTGTTGAGTGAATGAAAAATATCATTATGAGAAGATTAAGCTAAGAAGTAAAATAATGAGAATATTTTTATAGCAACTTAATTAAAAAATATTTTCCACCATCTTTCAGTGTTGTCTAAAGAGAGGCAAACACTTCAACATGTAAGCCTTAGCAGAGGGTGTGTGTAATTTAAATCTTCGGGATCCCAGGTCAAGATTTATAAACAACATTATTATTTCAGCTGCCATTAAAAGAAAGACCACTTTCCCCTGTCGACTGTCATATTAGCAAAGCAGCAGAGCCCACGGCTGGCCTCCAAAATTAAATACCCATGAAAAACAAGATGAGATGAGTAAAAGGGGGTTCTACAAGAAATCATCTTCTCACACAGTTTGGTTAGGACAACAAAATTAATCCACTCCCATATTCATGTAGCGAATATTTAGTCAGAACCTACTCTGGGCAGGTACCAAGCAAAGAGCTTCGGGAGATGCACGATGAATCAGATGCAGACTTTTTCCTCAAGGATTTCCGGGTCTTGGTAAGGGGAGTTCGTAAATAACTCCAACGTAGAAGCCACTAAGTAGCATGAAAGGCTCAGATAAAGCACAGTAGGAATTCCAAGGACAAAGAAGACAAAGAAACATTTCCAGAAACTGCAGATAATAATTTTACTAGTGTTTGAAAAGGTCTCAAGAAAAAACCCGGACCATAAGTCGACAGCCATAAACCAAACAGGGCAAGCCCAGACTTGAGTCTACAGGACAAAAGGGCCCAGCGGTTCCAATCGAAGCCCTGCTAACCCCAGGAAGAGTGGTTTTACGAGAACTCTTGTTCCAGCGATCACTCCGGGGACAAGTGGAACTAGGGGGGCTTATGCATGGCCTTCCTCTTGAGTGGAGACCGCAGGTAACCCACCTCTGACTACCTCAATTATCCGAAAGAGGACGTAACAAATATGCTTTCGCGTTAAGAGATAAGAGAATTTCTTTCCCCCTTAAGAAGAGAATTGGAAATACGATGTTCGAAGCATGTGTTTATATGTGTATACCCATATGATCCATCCATTTGGATGTGAGGGTGATATAGTGAAGGGAATTATTAGCTGTGTGAGGGTAGGTCTGAAAATGATTCGTTTAGTCAACAGATATCCACTAAGCAAGTACTTTTCCATGAGGCATTGCACTAGATGTGGCAGAAGATACCAAGATTAGTTAAAGATTTTGTCCTCAAGGATCTTCGAAGTCAACAGTGGATGGTTATTTGGAAGACCGAGTTGATGTAAAGCTATTACGTCACTTGCCGAATCTCACACTC
>ML100165.1:7442-36348 GCA_003697995.1 Taxidea taxus jeffersonii
AAGATTTTATTTATTTGACAGAGATCACAAGCAGGCAGAGAGAGAGGGGGAAGCAGGCTCCCCGCAGGACCCTGGGATCATGACCTGAGCAGGCAGAGGCTTTCACGCACTGAGCCACCCAGGTGCCCCTCATTTTTTAATGTTTTGAGGAAGGGGCCCACAAAGGCAAAAGTGCCCAAGGCCCACATATGGCATAAGGCAGCCATGCAGGAAAGTGTGCTCCCTCAGGATACAGTACCAAGGCACCAAGACTCCACTACCACACACAGACCTGCCCAGCGGGGTCTGCCACCCAAGCTTCCACCCCCACCCCAATCCAAATAAAGCCACAAAGCCAGCCAGGTGTTGACCTTGTGGGCGGGGCTGCTTCCAGCCCAGCCCCACCTCCCACCAAGGCACTCTGCTGGGGGCGCCAAGGCAGCTCTCTGCGGGGGCCCAGCCTTCCAACCCACAGCCTGCCCCTCAGCCCGCCCCCAGACTGGGTGGGGTGCCCCCCCCCCTACAAAAGCTCAGAGTTTCCAGCAGCAGCTTCCTCTGAGTCTGGTGCAGCTGGGGCCAGAGTTGAGGAACAGAATCTTGCTGAGTCCTGCCTAGGCCCTCCCGCTGGGGTCAGGAAATTGGAGGATGAGGCCCTTCAGCCCTGAGGTCAGCAGGGATAAGTGGGCAGACTGGTGGGTATACAGGAGGGTTGGGCTGACCTGTCCTTTGTTGCTGAGCATCTCTTCTTCCAATGGCTGGCCAGGATTCCTTGGGGAAGAGACAGGAAAGGATCCCCCCATCAGGTCAGCCTGGGGGCTGAGGGCCTGGCTCTCAGCCGCTCTTCTCAAAACAAAAGTTGTGGCTTCTGTGGCCCTTGGGGAAGGGGATTGGTTAGCGGTTAGCGTAGGCCAAGGCAAAGCCTATGGGAGACAAGAAGGCAGAGGCCCCACCCTAGAGGCAACTCTGTGTGCCCTCCAGTGGCAGCGCTCCCCCTGCATGCCTTTCCTTTGCCCTCTGACCTCCCTGAGCCCTGAGCCAAGGGCAATGTTTACCCAAAGTGGAGCAAGGATGTATTAATAAGCAAGGGGCTTGGCCCGCCTTCTCTGAGCAAGGGTAAGAGACTTCAGAACCTGCTCTCAGCTTTGCCTCCTCTGGCCAGGTTTCCCTAGACCCATCCTCTGCCATGGCAGTCCACCTGCTTCCCACCTACACCCTCTTCCTGAGCTTGCTCGGCGCTGCGGCCCAAGGCTCCAGGAGCCCCATGGTACCCAGCCAGCCCTTCACCACCATCTGGAATGCAAACACGCAATGGTGCCTGGAGAAGTACGGCGTGGACGTGGATGTCAGTGTCTTCGATGTGGTAGCCAACCCGGGGCAGATCTTCCGCGGCCCTGACATGACCATTTTCTACAGCTACCAGCTGGGCACCTACCCCTACTACACATCTTCCGGGGAGCCTGTGTTTGGTGGACTTCCCCAGAATGCCAGCCTTGAGACCCACCTGGCCCGCTCCTTCCAGGACATCCTGGCTGCCATCCCTGCGTCTGACTTCTCAGGGCTGGCGGTCATCGACTGGGAGGCGTGGCGCCCACGCTGGGCCTTCAACTGGGACAGCAAGGACATTTACCGGCAGCGCTCCCGGGCACTGGTCCGGGGGCAGCACCCCGACTGGCCAGCTCCTGATGTGGAGGCAGCAGCGCGGAACCAGTTCCAGGAGGCTGCACGGGCCTGGATGGCGGGCACCCTCAGGCTAGGGCAAGCGCTGAGGCCTCGTGGTCTCTGGGGTTTCTATGGCTTCCCCGACTGCTATAACTATGACTTTCTAAGCCCCAACTATACTGGCCAGTGCCCACCGGGGGTCAGTGCCCAGAATGAGCAGCTGGGGTGGCTGTGGGGCCAGAGCCGTGCCCTCTATCCCAGCATCTACATGCCCGCAGAGCTGGAGGGCACGGGGAAGGGACAGATGTATGTGCGGCATCGTGTAGGTGAGGCATTCCGTATGGCTACGGGTGTTGGGGACCCCAGTCTGCCGGTGCTGCCCTATGCTCAGATCTTCTATGACTGGACAAACCGCTTTCTGCCCCTGGTGAGTCTCCTGTGACCCCACCCACCTTGTAGCCTAACTTGTCAGGCATTAGATCCGGTAAGGGAGGCCACACAGCCTTGGGGCACTTTTGGCCATTATGCGCCATTCCTTGAGTTCCTATTGGGTGCCAAGCTCTGTGCTTGGCAATGTTTCAGCATTCATCACACAGATGGAGTGCCTGCTGCATGGCACTCACAGACTACAGTGACAGGCTTGCCTCTTACCATGGGAGACCAGGGCAGCCCCCGGTGGGGCTTATGAGTTATTTGTCCCATCCAGTGGTGTTACAGCAATCTGCTGTGGGGGGTGGGAAGGAGGAAAGCACCTCAGAGCTGTGCTGTCCCTTTCCCCAGGATGAGCTGGAGCACAGCCTGGGGGAAAGTGCAGCCCAGGGAGCAGCAGGAGTGGTGCTCTGGGTGAGCTGGGAGAACACAAAAACCAAGGTAAGCTCAGTGAGCCCAGGATGGGGGCTAACGGTGGGGGCAGGGGTGGAGCTGCCAGGCTGATTGGGAAGACCCTGGCCTGCCCTTTCTATCCCTGCAGTCCTGGCTGGGCCAGCAGGCGGGAGGGCTCAATACCCTAGCTAGGCCCATGCACTATCGTGGTGTGTCCCTGATGCTCCTCCTCCCACTCAGGAATCCTGCCAGGCCATCAAGGAGTACATGGATACCACACTGGGGCCCTTCATCCTCAACGTGACTAGTGGGGCTCTTCTGTGCAGTCAAGCCCTATGCTCAGGCCATGGCCGCTGTGCCCGGCGCCCCAGCCACCCTGAGGCCCTCCTCATCCTCAACCCCACCAGTTTCTCCATCCAGCTCGCTCATGGTGGCCGGCCCCTAACCCTACAAGGTGCCCTCTCACTTGAGGATCAGATGCGGATGGCTGTGGAGTTCCAATGTCGCTGCTACCGTGGCTGGAAGGGAGCACGGTGTGAGCAGCAGGGCACGTAGTGACTGGTCATACACCAGGATACACATATGGAGCCCCCTGTTTACCTTAAAAATAAATTAGTTATTTTACCAGCAAAAATGGGTTTATTTGGCAACAGCAGAGAAGTGCCATTTGGGACATGCAACCTGTTGCAAAACCATGGGCAAGTATGGAGAACAAAGAGGAGGAATGCTGTTTTATAGAGGAAAGGGGGTAGTTGGAAGGGCCTGTTACAAACAGAAAATCCAATGGAGTAAACTGGGATTTGAAAGGTGGTGGCAATGGCTTTTCAATGAGTTATGAGGCTCTTGTTGGCTAGGCCGCTGTCAGGTGATGAGAAAACCTTTCCTCCCATTGCAGGAGTAAAGTAGGCTCCTTCCTGCTGGGTCTGCAAAGGGCTGCAAGAAGTGATATGTCTGAATTCCCCCTTCTAGCCTCTCGACTCCACTTTATTTTATTTTTAAGATTTTGTTTATTTGACAGAGATCACAAGTAGGCTGAGAGACAGGCAGAAGGGCGGGGTGGGGGGGAAGCTGACTCCCCGCTGAGCAGAGAGCCCGATGCGGGGCTCCATCCCAGGACCCTGAGCCGAAGGCAGAGGCTTAAGCCACTGAGCCACCCAGGCACCCCTATTTTATTTTTAATTAACTTATTTGGCAGGAGAGAAAGAGCAAGCACACAAGGAGGGAAAGCAGCAAAAGGAGAGGGAGGAGCAGGCTCCCCGCTGAGCAAGGAACCCAGTTCAGGACTTGATCCCAGGACTCTGGGATCATGACCTGAGCCGAAAGCAGACACTTAACCAACTGAGCCACTCAGGCGTCCCTCAACTCCATTTTTTTTAAAAGATTTTTTAATTTATTATTTATATGACAGATACAGAGAGAGATCACAAGTAGGCAGAGCAGCAGGCAGAGAGAGAGGGGGAAGCAGGCTCCCCGATGAGGGGCTCGATCCCAGAACCCTGGGATCATGACCTGAGCTGAAGGCAGAGGCTTAACCACTGAGCCACCCAGGCGCCCCCCTCGACTCCATTTTATTTTTTTTAAGATTTTTATTTATTTATTTGACAGAGATCACAAGTAGGCAGAGAGGCAGGCAGAGAGAGAGGGGGAGGCAGGCTCCCTGCTGAGCAGGGAGCCCGATGCGGGGCTCGATCCCAGGACCCTGAGATCATGACCTGAGCCGAAGGCAGAGGCTTAACCCACTGAGCCAGCCAGGTGCCCCTCGACTCCATTTTTTTTTTTAAGATTTTATTTATTTATTTGATAGACAGAGATCACAAGTAGGCAGAGAGGCAGAGAGAGAGGAGGAAGCAGGCTGTCCTAAGAGCAGAGAGCCCGACGCGGGGCTCAATCCCACGACCCTGGGATCATGACCTGAGCTGAAGGCAGCGGCTTTAACCCACTGAGCCACCCAGGTGCCCCTCGACTCCATTTTAAATGAGGTTTTCCTTATTTGATTTCACAGCCTAATGCAGTCTGAGCCTGGCCACAGCTTTCTGAGGTACAAGCTGTCACACAAGTCATGGTCACAGTCAGGAGTACTCTTAGCGACCATCAACAGCACATGCCTGCACCTGCACACGTTTACAGGCCAGAATACCTGAAGGGGTTAGAGCCTCCAGCACCCACCCAGCAGGGTCATAAACATCTCCAGAGACACTGAGCCAGTCTTTAAGCTGTAGCAATCACAAGAACTGACATTCACTGGGGACCTACTCCTCCCCAAGTCCTGTGTTAAGCATTTTAAGTGGACTAACTCATTCAATCCTAACATGACGTTGTGAGGAAACAGGCACACACTGAAAGGGCAAGCACTTTGCCCAAGGCTGCACAGCCAGAAAAATTGAGAAGCTTAGGTGGAACCCAGGCTGTCTAGCCATAGAGGTAAGCCCTTTGGCTCCTCCTGTGTGTTGACAGTAACCAGCCCTGCATGCAACCTGAACCTGCTCACAGGTACCAGCCTCGCAAATAAAGCAGACATGATTCTTGCTTCAAGAGCTATTAAGTGGGGGCACCTGGGTGGCTCAGTCGTTAAGTGTCTGCCTTTGGCTCAAGTCATGATCCCGGGGTCCTGGGATGGAGTCCCGCATGGGGCTCCCTGCTCGGCGGGGAGCCTGCTTCTCCCACTCTTACAACCCCCTGCTTGTGTTCTCTCACTCTCTGTCAAATAAATAAAATCTTTACGAAAAAAAAAAAAAAAAGTACGGTAAACCCTGATTTAAAAAAAAAAAAAAGCTATTAAGTGCCTAAAACGTATACGCGCTGGGATGCAGAGAGCACAGAAAAGGCTCGTCTCTCTCACTCTGTCCTGATGTCTGTCCAAGGACGGCTGCTTCCGGGGATGGGGCTCAAATTTCAGGAGGAAGCTCCGTTTCTAAACAGGACTTTTACCCCTGGAGGCCAACGGGGTCCGAGACCCGCCAGAGCCTAGGGTGGAGCAAGACGAGGCGAGGCGGAAGTAGAGCCAGGTGGAGGAGAGGCCCGCACCCTTCCAAGGCTTTGGCGTGACGGGTCCGGGCAAGGCCTCGGCGGAACGGAATCCGGGACGACCTAAGCGGCGCCCAGGAGCCAGAGACTCGGTCTGCATCGGGCGGGGAATGTCGAGGAGGAGGTGGAGCCTGCGCTCGGTCACAGCGCACCTGCGCACCGAGCCGGGAGCTGTGGATTGGCGACGCCAGGAAAGACAGAGGCGGAGCCAGGGCAGAGACCCGATCTGCGTCGGCTCCGTGTTATGACGCGCTGAGCCGGGGGCGGAGCCTAGGCGCGGACGCGCGGACGCGGGGTGGAGTCTGGCGGCCTAGGGAAAGTCCGGACCAGGTGGGGCGCTGTGGGCCGCGACGGCTGCAGTGCGTCCGCCGCACCGCTAGGGGCCAGCGCGGGCGGTCGGAAGAGTCCAAACCACAGAGCGAGAAACCGGCCAGCGCGGAGTGAGGACGCGGAGCATCCCAGATCTTGCCTTCAACATGTCAGTACCACCCTCTTCCCACGTGCAGCGTGTTCGTCCCCAGTGTCTCCCGTCCGCCCCACGCGTGCGGTCCTCAAGTGGCTATGCAGCCTCTCACGCTTTCCGTGCGTCTGTCGTTCCCTTCCAGAGCATGCCGAGCCACACCCACTCAGAGTTCAGCTCCCGAAGCAACCCCCCCCCCCCCGCCAAAAAAAGCTCCACGGTTTGTCACCCACTAGGAGGGAGGGGGAAACAGGCACAGGACAGCCTTGCCGCCCCTCCCTGAGAATACAGGAGCCCCGCCCACAGTAGGTGGGGTCGGCACTGAAAGGGTTAAGCCCGCGGGGACGTCTGGGGTTCCTAGCCTGCGGGCGGGTCCTGGGGCTTCTTCTCTCTAGGTCCGGGGCTGCAGCTGCTGAGGAGGTAGCTGATGCAGGTGAGGGGTTTATAGCCCTCTGCGTGGGATATAGTGTGTGGGGGTGGGGGCTTCTACCTGGGCATGACCAGTGTGGAATTGGCCTCAAGCTCAGGGGACCTTCTTAGGAAGGTGGGGAAGGGGAGCCAGGACGTCCTCTCTGGAGCAGGTGAGTAGAAGCGTGCGGCCCAGCGGATACCCCACCGCCAGAAATCCCCCAGCATAGACCCTCCTGGCAGCAGGGCCTGGGGTTGGATGGGCAAACAATGGATTTAGGGAAACAATGGGATTTAGGCTCAGGAGGTCTGAGCCCCCAATCTGGTGGCCGTTGGACACCCTTGTGGATTTAGGAAGGAAGCTGTGGTCCTTATCTAGGGTGACTACGAAACTCAGGCCGGGGGGAACCAAGCTTGCAAGAGCCACATTGCTGTGGGACTGTGAGCCAGGCCCCTTGCCAGTGTTGTTGGGGCCCCATCTGAAGGGACACTTGCATCTTTGCCCAAGCAAAGTATCCTGAGCTGCACAGTGTTGGGGAGGGGGGCAGTGGACTCTGTGCTGCAGGCAGGGAAGGCAGTTCAGGGAAGGAAATCTGATCCTAATGGGTGGGTGAGTCGTGCCCCAGGATTCCTGAGGTGGCAGGCATGGTCCAAGCAGCCAAAAAGGCTGGGACCAAAAATGTAGGGAAAAGGAAAGGAAAGAGAGCTCCTGGTGTTAGCTGTGTTTCTCCAAAGAGAATTCTGAATGGGTTGAAGGAGGGGGTCTTGGTGTCTAGTTTGCATGTTCTGTCTGATGGCCAGCCAGCCATGGTGGTAAGACTAATCCACTGTCCTGGGGAGGACAAAGTTGTAGCCACAACAGGCTGGGGCCAAGACTTTTGGGTTCTGCCCCAGCCTTTGGCCTCCCTCCAGTGTGGGGCAGGACACGCTGGATCTGTTTCCTCTGTTGTCCACCCTAGTCAGGTATAGGGGATGGTCTCCAGGTCCCCCGTGTCATCAGGTGAGTATGGGGACAAGGTATAGTTGAGTAGTTGCAGGATGCTTGGCTTCCCTAGCACTCTGTCAGCCCCTCCCTGCCCCAACCCTGTCCTCCCTCTTGGTACAGCCCAATGTGGCTATTGTCTATTGTCTATAAGAGGAGCACCCTTGTGGTCCAAGGAAATACCACTGTCTGGAGACCGTGCTCTTAATCCCTAGCCTTCCACTGAGCCACCTGCAACCCAGCAGGTATGACCTTGGCTCCCAGCCTGACTCAGCTAAGCCTAGATCCTACATTTAGGCCAGAGCTCACTCTGAGCCCTGCCCGCCCCCCAAAGCTGACCCCTACCCTAGACTGTACACACCAGATAGAGCTGATCTTGAGTACCAGCCCAACCAAGCTGACTCTGGATCCTGCATGCCAGCCAGAGTTGACCTGAGATCCAACCTGGCCACGCTGACCGAGGATCCTGCACTGAGCTGACCCCCGGTTCTGCATGCCATCCAGAGATGACCCTCAGTCCTGGCTCCACTGAGCTGACCCTGGATCCCGCACACCAGCCAGAGGAGACCCCAGCTCCCAACCTGGCTGAACTGACCCTGGAGCCTGTGCACTGCCGACCTGAGCTCCTGGATGCCTGTGCTGACCTCATCAATGAGCAGTGGCCCCGAAGCCGTGCCTCCCGCCTGCACTCCCTGGGCCAGTCCTCAGATGCCTTCCCCCTCTGCCTGATGCTGCTGAGCCCCCACCCCACACCCGAGGCAGCCCCCATTGTGGTGGGTCATGCCCGCTTATCACGGGTGCTGGACCGGCCCCAGAGCCTCCTGGTGGAGACAGTGGTGGTGGCCCGGGCTCTGAGGGGCCGTGGCTTTGGCCGCCGTCTTATGGAGGGCCTGGAGGTTTTTGCTCAGGCCCGGGGCTTCCGCCGGCTGCACCTCACCACCCACGACCAGCTGCAGTTCTACGCCCACTTGGGCTACCAGCTGGGTGAACCTGTGCAGGGCCTGGTCTTCACCAGCCGACGGCTGCCTGCCACCCTGCTCAAAGCCTTCCCCAGAGCACCTCCTCCCCGGCCGCCCTGCAAGCCTCCTAGTCTAACTGCCCAGACTGCCCCAAGAGCCCCCAAGGGGCCGGCACTGCCACCACCCCCTCCCCTGCCTGAGCCCTTGACCACCTCACCCCCACCTCCTGCAGGGCCCCCTCCACAAAGCCTGCTGGAGACGCAATACCAAGACCTGAGAGGATGCCCCATATTCTGGATGGAAAAGGACATCTGAGGGCTACCCATGGCAAGGCACTGTCCTTCAGGGTTGATGGACTGCTTAGGACAGTACCAGCCTCAGCCCATTGGCCATAGCTCAGTCCCTAGACTCTGGGGGCAGCTTATTTCCCGAGCACCAGTGGGGCTGGGAGAGGCTCCAGAGCTGGGGCTCAGAGCTGTCAGTGTGGCTGAATAAAGGCTTCTGTTGGGTGCAGCTGTGACAGTGTATTTGTTGACCGACCCCCATCTCCCATCCTTATCTTAGATCCTCTATCTCTGTAAGATCCTTGGGATCCACCTTGGTGGGGGGCCCTGGATGAAGGGAAGCCTAACCTTTCCCCCTCTCACTCTGCCAGGCTGCTGTGACACGGTGTCTGTTCCCTTCCACGTTCACTCATCACTATTCACTGAGCACCTACTGTGTGTCAGGCCCTAGACTGGGCCCGGGCAATGGGGGCCTTGATCCTGCCACAGGCTTACAGTGGCAGGATATGTTGGGACAATGGGAACCCAAATACCCTCAGTCCATTTGGAAATCCAGGGGAGGTAATGTCACAGCAGAGACCTGAGTGCTACGTAGGAATCAAGCCAGGCAAGGGGGAGGGTGTTACGTGTTCCTGGGGCAGGGAACAAGATGGACAGAGGACAGAAGGGGACTGGTGAGAACTGTGAGTGGGCAAGGTGTCAGAGGGCACAGTGACAAAGAGGGAGAACATGGGAGGCGAGCTGCCCAGGCCGATGCATGGCGTGGCTGGTTTGAGAGGGCTAGGGGACTACAGGGGGGCCACGTTTTCCCCATCCCCTCATCCTTGTGGGGAGTAGGTAGGGGAGTGTTCCTAGCTCTCCCTGCTGTGTGGAAGGTATGGCCATGGATTCGGACTCTTAAGCTCACAGCTCCTCTCTCCTGCAGGTTTCCATCCCTGGGGCATGATCATGCTGCTGGGCCTGGCCCTGGTGCTCGGAGTGGCCCTGTGCCTGGGGTTTGGCCAACCCCTGGTGTGGGCTCCTGAACGCCCCTTCTCTGTGCTGTGGAACATACCCTCAGCACACTGTAAGACTCGCTTCGGCGTGCACCTGCCACTAGAGGCCCTGGGCATCACAGCCAACCATGGCCAGCGTTTTCATGGCCAGAACATCACCATCTTCTACAAGAACCAGCTTGGCCTCTATCCCTACCTTGGGCCCGGGGGCACAGCTCACAATGGGGGCATCCCCCAGGTTGTCCCTCTTGACCGCCACCTGGCACGGGCTGCCTACCAGATCCATCGCAGCCTAGGACGTGGCTTCACTGGCCTGGCAGTGCTAGACTGGGAGGAATGGAGCCCACTCTGGGCTGGGAACTGGGGCCACCGCCGAGCCTATCAGGCAGCCTCGTGGGCTTGGGCACAGCGGGTATTCCCTGACCTGAGCCCCCAGGAGCAGCTCCACAAGGCCCGTGCTGGCTTTGAGCAGGCAGCCCGTGCCCTGATGGAGGACACATTGCGGCTGGGCCAAGCTCTGCAACCCCATGGGCTCTGGGGTTTCTACCGCTTCCCAGCCTGTGGCAATGGCTGGCATGGTATCGCTTCCAATTACACGGGACACTGCCACCCAGCTGCTCTCGCCCGCAACACCCAACTTCATTGGCTCTGGGCTGCCTCCAGTGCCCTCTTCCCTAGCATCTACCTCCCACCCAGGCTGCCACCCATCTACCACCAGGCATTTGTCCGAAACCGCCTGGAAGAGGCCTTCCGTGTGGCCTCCGTTGGGCACCCACATCCCCTGCCTGTTCTGGCCTATGCCCGCCTCACACACCGGAGCTCTGGGAGGTTCCTGTCTCAGGTGAGTAAAAGTTGAGATCTAGGGGTCTGAGTGGGGCCCCTGTCCTAGGAATGACTGAAGAGAAGACCTTGCCCTAGGGGAATCTAATGGGGAGGCTCTGATCTAGTTCTTCCTGGGAGGTCCCATCCTGGAGCATTTGAAAAGGAAGTTTGGCTCTGCCTTGGAATATTTTGAGGGGGAAGGCAAGCCTCAGCCTTTGGATCCCTGGTCTGAGGAGAGACATCCTCTGAGTGGAGGACCTGAGAAGCCACTTAGAGGCTCAGTGCCAAGGAATCTTACTCTAGATGTGAAATCAGATCATGGCGATGAGCCAGAAAAGTTTCTCGAAGGTGGAAGTAGGTCCAGTTGGATCCGGCCAGCTCAGCCCTGGCTTAGCCATTCTTTGCCTCCAGGATGACCTTGTGCAGACCATTGGCGTGAGCGCAGCACTTGGGGCGGCCGGCGTGGTGCTCTGGGGGGACCTGAGCTTCTCCAGCTCTGAGGTGAACATTGCCCTCCAACTTGCCATGCAGCCCATGCTAGAGTCCCAGGGTTGGGGAAAAGACCATGTCAGAGCCCTGGAGCAGGAGCACTGATACATCCTTCCCCTCTCTTCAGGAGGAATGCTGGCATCTCCATGACTACCTAGTGGGCACTCTGGGTCCCTATGTAATCAACGTGACCAGGGCAGCCATAGCCTGCAGTCACCAGCGGTGCCATGGCCACGGGCGCTGTGCCTGGCAAGATGGAGGACAGCTGGAAGCCTTTCTGCACCTGCAGCCAGATGGCAGCCCTGAACCCTGGGAGTCCTTTGGCTGTCGTTGTTATCCGGGCTGGGCTGGCCCTACCTGCCAGGAGCCCAAGCCTGAAGAAGCAGCATAAAGCCAGAAGTTACCTGCTCTGTGTCTCTTGTCCCTGCTGCCATGTCTCTCGTCCCTGTCCCACACTTGTTCTATACAGTTTATAGTCAATCCTCCCACACACACACCCCACTTCCAATGGGACCCCTGGGAAGTGGAAGGGGCCAGAAAAAAATGATTTATACCATTTTACCTTATTATTATTTTGCTTGCACCATTTTAAAACCAAAGGTCCTCTGAGATCACTGGATCCCTTCTGATAAGGAAGCAGCCCAAGGGAGAATCAGCGTTTCGGATGGTTAGGGTTGCCAGCCCAGAGCTCTGTTCCAACTCCTCACCAGGTACATGGAAAGGTCATAGGAGACCCGTCCAGGGACAGGTAGGCTCTAAGATCTTGGCTAAGGTCTGTAAGTGCTAAGCTGTTGACTTTCCTCTGCTTCATCATAAAGTCACTTTTTCTTTCACTGCCTAAGGTCTGACTGTTTACCCAGTTCTACCAAGCCCCACGTTCTTCCTGTGGCGAACGTCCAGCCTCAAGTGCCAAGAAATGACGGTCTTGCCTGCCGTGGTAGGCTGCTCCAAGGCCGCAGCTTCAGAGTTAACGACTGTGCTGGGAAGCACATGGACACGGGAGGAGGGGGTGGGTGTCCGCAGGGCATTGTGGGTGCATAGTTCAGCAAGAGCGTCGTAGGCTGTGGGCTCTCCGGAGTACACTACAATTCCCGGGATGCTCTGCGCCCAGCCGGCCGTCCGTCATCTGCGCGCACAGGCCCCTGGGACTAGTAGTTTCAACCGCGTGGATGTGGGCCTGAACCCAATGGCCAAGAACTCGCATTCCCGGCCACCCGTTTAGCAGGGCGGGCCGCTCCGACCCGTTTGGCAGGGCGGGGCGCCTCGCGAAGATGGTGTCGCATGTGGCGTGTGGCTCCCGTCGTCTGCCCAAGTCTCAGCTTAGCCCAGCGGCCGGTGTCTCGCCGGTCTGGAGCCCTCACCCGCCGGGTCCCTGACCCCGCGCCCTCCGCGCGCCCGCGCTCCTGATTCCCGGCATGCCCCGCGCCCGTAAGGGCAGCGCGCCCCGCAAGGGCGCCCAGCGCCGCGGAGCCGGTAAGTGGGGAGCAGCTAGCGAACGGCGAGCGGGGTCCTGCGTGGCTTTCCCGTCGGTGTCCCGGAGGGTCCTGAACGGAGACTCCTGCCTCGACCAACCTGGCGCTGCGTTCCTCAACTCCCCCGCCGTCGGCACGTGCCCCAGGAGGCAGCGGCCACGTGGGTGTCCAACTCTAGCGCACTGCTTGCAGCTCAGGAGCTCGCGTTACCGGCCCTAAACCGGTGGGCGCCTCCCCGCCTCAGTTTCCCGCATTGCCGCCCCACCCCAGTTGCTTCCTATGGTGGACAAACCGCCGGACAGCAGGAAGCCTGCCCCCTCGCCACTCCCTGGTGCTTTCCTGGACTGGACTAGGAGGGAGCCTAGCTTGCCGGGGAGTACTGAGGGGGGCGGCAATGGGTAAGTTGCAGGATTCCGGCTTTGGTGGGCCAGGCACGGCTTTGGTGGGCCTGGCACGGCTTTGGTGGGCCTGGCACGGCTTTGGTGGGCCTGGCACGGGAGGGTTGGGGAGTGCCCTGGAGCCTGAGGCGGCTCTGAGACTTATCAGCTTCCAACAGGAGTGTGTTTTGGTGCAGTAAACACATATGTTTACTCTTCAGGAATGGGGTCCCTGCTACGCACAGCTCAGACTTGGCCACAACCCTAACAGGACTTGGGTGTGGGGATATCTAAGAGGGTAGCGACATTCCAGAAGGGCTGGTGCTGTGGGATAAGTTCATTAAATGGTGTCAGCTCCACACTTAGGAACCAAGGAATTCTGGAGGGGCTTGTAGGTGAATCCTGAGAAGGTGAAGAGGAGAGCGCTATGCAGAAGGGAAAGGTTGTGCCAAGGCCTGGCATCTGGAGGGAGAATATGAGGGGCGCTGGGCTGCTTTGGCTGGTTAGGGTAGTAAGAGAGGAGGTGAGGACAGGCCTGGACGCATGCTCAACTTTGTCCAGCAGGCATATGGAGTATTTAGTTCCTGAGAATTAGGACCAGCCTGGTGACCAGAACCCATCTGGGGCTCTGCTGCAGCAGCTGTCCTTGCCAAAGTCAGCCCCTGGCCCTGAGCAGAACCCACACACAGGAGTGTACATTTTGCTAACCCTGACATTCTCCTTTGTTTACCTATTTTCAGGGACTCATTGGGTCAGGGGCCACTGCACTTTCTGCATTTCCCAGGATCAGGAGGGTGCTATGTGTCCATTCACCCAAAGCTAAAGCCCTGGGATGGTCCAGGGGGATCTCAGAAGACAGTATGCTTGAAGTCTGGGGCAGCCACCCACATCCACTAGGAGCTGGGCTTCTGCCCCAGGGCAGATAGGTGATGTTGGCCCACAGAAGAGCCATAACTAGTTGTTTAGTTATTATCTTCACTTGCTATACCAAAAGAGTCCTTTAGCATGTCTGTTTTGCACATAAAGAAATTGAGTGGGTAAAGACTAGGTACTTGACTTGGTTACACCCCTTTTAAGATAGGGAGCTGGAACTTGAATCCTGTGTCTGTCTGTATTCTATATATACAGGTCCTATAATTAAGCCCCTGACCTTTACCCTGGCCATTTTTAGGCATAATCTGGGGGAGTAGCTGAGCTCCCCCAGGATTTGCCTGGAAATACCCCCACTCCAGGCTGAGCCACAGGCCTAGGTGGGGCCTGTGCAGCCCTGTCTACCTCTACCAGGCTCTCAATCTCCATAAAGCAGGCTGTAGTCTCAAGGAGGTTCTACTCACCAAGCCTGCCAGGTTTTCCTCGACTGGACCTTGAGCCTGATGTTCTCCAGCTGATGGATCTCATTTCCCTTTCTCCTCCTTCCTGGCTCAGTGTCCCCTGAATCAACACTGGTGCCCCCTGACACAGTCTCTGTTTCCTCATCTCTGAAAGGGGCAGGATTTTATTCTCGTGGGCTCATGAGGTTGGGTAAAGTACCCCCAGCCGTCCCTCATCAATGGAGGCAGGCCAAGTGCTGCCACAAATGTGTCCAACCTTTCCCAGGCGCTCGGAGTAGTACCCAGGCTGACTCAGGTTCGAGTGAGGACGAGGCCATCAGTGAGGCCCGCAGCACCACCAGTGAATGCCCCAGCCTCCTTAGCACTGCAGCCGAGGACAGCCTTGGTGAGAGTGGGCGGGAGTTGGCAGGTCCTCTTTGGGGATTCCCTGGTATGGGTCAAGACACAGGGCTAACCCATTGACCTTGCAGGGGGAGATGCCGCGGAGGAGCAAGGCCAGCAGGAAGACCTTGAGGAGAAGTTGAAGGAGTATGTGGACTGCCTCACAGATAAGAGGTACCCCTGACTGCCGGCCAACCCCCACACCCATGTCCCTGCTCAGCCATGCCAAGTGTGACCCAGTAGGGCTGGCCCACAAGGTCCCCTCTCTTCGTCCCCCAGTGCCAAGACCCGGCAGGGTGCTCTTGAGAGCCTTCGCCTGGCCCTAGCATCCCGCCTACTCCCCGACTTCTTGCTGGAGCGCCGCCTCACCCTGGCTGATGCCTTGGAAAAGTGCCTCAAGAAAGGTTGGGCCCTGGGGGCTCAGGGGAGACCTGAACTGGCTGGGTGCTGACCCTCGCTGCATGGGCTGACCGGAAAGCATTCCTCCAGGGAAGGGCGAGGAGCAGGCGCTGGCCGCTGCTGTGCTAGGCCTGCTCTGCGTGCAGCTGGGCCCCGGACCCAAGGGCGAGGAGCTCTTCCACAGCCTGCAGCCCCTCCTGGTATCTGTGCTCAGTGACGGCACAGCCAGCCCTGCTGCTCGGCTCCACGTGAGTGTTTCAGGCTCTGTGACCTCCTTCCATCCCCTAGCCCCCAAGCAGAGAGATGGGTTCCACCTGCTTTCAGGCTCCCCTACTCTGAGGGTGAGCCCTGTGGCCAGAAACCCAGGCTCTCTCTCTCTGATCATGGCATGGCTTTGCCCCCTTCCCACAGTGTGCTTCTGCTCTTGGCTTGGGGTGCTATGTGGCTGCTGCCGATGTCCAGGTAAGTGGCCTCCGGGCACAGGTACTAGAGCACCCAGGCCCTGGCTCTGCCCCTGAGCCATTCCCACTGGCTCCCTGTGTCCCTAGGACCTGGTGTCTTGCCTCAACTGCTTGGAAAGCGTTTTCAGCCGGTCCTGTGCCATGGGTGGCTCCACAGTCCCTGTGGTCCCCGCCAGCCAGCATGACCTGCTCTGTGCTGCCCTGCAGGCCTGGGCTTTGCTCCTCACTGTCTGCCCCAGTGCCCACATCAGCCACATCCTGGACAGGTAAGAGCGACTGCTTGTTGCGAGTGGGAGGGGAAAGGCAACAAGGCCCCAGCCCACACATAGCTCAGCCTGCCCCTTCCCCAGGCAGCTGCCCCAGCTGCCCCAGCTCTTGTCCAGCGAAAGCGTGAACCTGCGAATTGCTGCCGGCGAGACCATCGCACTACTCTTTGAGCTTGCCCGGGACCTTGAGGTGTGAGGCGGAGTAGGGGAAGGGAAGGGAGGGGGGCCTCCTGACACCACCTGTCCAACCTAGGCTGGACGCAGGGGACATCGCAGAAGTTAGGGCAGCCCTGGGTCGTGACAGAAGGGAGGTCACCCTAATAGACTCAGACGCCACGTGCTGTGGTGGGGGCTCTGAGAGGGGTGTCTGGCCCCAACTAGGGGCCAGGAAGGGATTCAAGGGAGCCAGACAAAGGAGAAAACCCTTCGGCCGTGAGAGGAAGGGTTTGGGCAGCCCCATGTTGAGAGCGTGCAGGGCCCCGGCTTCTGCTCACACACCTCCGCTGCTCCCGCTGCAGGAGGATTTTCTGTACGAGGACATGGAGGCCCTCTGCAGTGCCCTGCGGACCCTGGCCACCGACAGCAACAAGTACCGTGCCAAGGCTGACCGCCGGCGACAACGTTCCACCTTCCGTGCTGTGCTGCACTTCGTTGAGGTACGTGTGAGCGCGTGTGTCCTGGTGAGAGTGCTCCCTGGACACAGCCACCGAGCCCTGTTCTGTGGGTCTCCCTACACTGCAGGGCGGGGAGTGTGAGGAAGAGTCCGTCCGCTTTGGCCTCGAGGTGCTCTATGTGGACAGCTGGGCGCGGCGCCGTGCCTACGCTGCCTTCAAGGACGTGCTGGGATCAGGCATGCACCACCACCTCCAGGTGGGAGGACAGATGGGGAGAGGGTACCCAGCTTGGCTCTTGTGGAGCAGCCTCAGCTCACTGCCCGTTTCGTTCCCCAGAACAATGAGCTGCTCCGTGACATCTTTGGCCTGGGCCCTGTGCTGGTGCTGGATGCCGCCGCCCTGAAGGCCTGCAAAATCTCACGTTTTGAGAAGGTTTGCACCCTTGGGCACCCTTCTCTTCCCCACATTCCCATGGCCTTAAGGCCCAGAGCTCTGCAGGGGCTGGAGGAAAGGGCCTGGGCCTCCCCTTCCTTGGCTCACCAGAACCTCACTCACTGACCCCACTCCAGCACTTGTACAACGCTGCTGCCTTCAAAGCGCGGACCAAGGCACGCAGTCGCGTGCGGGACAAGCGGGCAGACCTCCTCTGAGGCGGGGCCAGCAGAAGAGACTGTCTATACCCGTGCCTGTGTTTTTAACAGAAGACGCTGCAACAACTTGTCCTTGCCAGGAATCATCGCTTTATTTTTTTAATGACAAAACCAAAAACAGACATGGGGATGGGGTGGCCAGAGGCCAGGGTACTCGGGATCCTGGCCCCTTGCCCCTTGCCCCTGCCCACAGCGCTGTGACCTCTCCCTGCCCTGTCCCAAGTCCGGCCAGATGTGTGCTTGTCCCAGAGCTGTGGGGCACACAGTAGGAGGGCTGTCCCTTGCTCTCCTTCCTCAGGCCCTGCTCCTCTAGGATGACCCACTTCCTTGGGGGGAACGGCATCTGCCAGATGGCACTAAAACAGGTGGGGACACGAGGCTGCCTGGAATGGATCTATATGCTGATTTTTAAAGATTATTAGAGATGATTAAATTGAATGCTCAGCTTTCTGCAGCCCTTTGCTCTGGGTGTTTCTGCCTGCCCTCCCATCCGCCACCCCCGTGGGCCCTGCGCCATCTCCATCTCACCTTTGCCTTCCAAGACTCCTAAGGTGGCCATCCTCCCCATTCTCAGAGCTCTCCTGCTTGAGTGCTGAGGCTGGATCCCTGCTGGGAGGCCTGGCAGAGTTTGGGCAACTGGGGTGGAGGCAGCTATTTCTAGACTTGAACCTACGTCTGGGGGAAGCCAGAGGCTGCTGACAAGCCACAGAAGGAGCCAGGAGACTGGTATTGCTTCCTCTGACCTTGGGCCACCCAAACCAGGGCCTTGGCACCAGAAAACCTGGCCAGCCCTGCCTAAAGACAGGAGAGGTGGGTAGCATGGGGTGAGGTCAGACTCTGGTACAGAAACCTCACCAAGGAAGTAGTGCGGAGCAGTGGGTCAGGAGAAGTCTGCCTTGGCCACTTTATCCCCACCCCCACACACACCCCCACATCCCCAAGCCCCCATCCGAGTGGTGTCTCAGCTGGGTGCGGGGATCTCGCTGGAGTTGAGCCTGCGCAGCTGGCTGAGGCTGGCCAGCCGAAGCCTGAGAAGCGTCTCTTCCTGGGTGCGCAGGGTGTGTGCCAACACGCGGAGAGACTCGCTCTGCAGCACTGGGGACAGGCGGGAATGAGGGGGTCATCAGACCTTGTGCCACCCTACAGCTCCTCACCCTTCCCCTGCCTCGACCTCAGCAGCTGCTCCCTCCAACCATGCAGAAGGAAGTGCCTTCCAGGCCCTGCTCCTCACCCTTGGTCCCCACTTGCTACCCACACCATCTGTCTGTCCGTACCGCTCAGATAGACGGCCAGAATGGCGAGTGCCAGGCAGGTAAGCACCAGCAGTGCCAGCAGCATCAGGAAGCTTCCCCGGCCTTGCAGGGGACTGCAGCCAGCCTGGGCACACAGTGACGGGGGCAAGATGCCCAGGAGCTCGTCCCATGGCTGTGCCTCCTCGGCCAGGTAGGGGCACAGTGAACCTAGGGGGCAGATGGGGCATCGGGAGGGTAGAGGGTGTACCTGACCTCCTCCCCTCTCCCAGTACGTTAGTCCCGCCGCCCTGCCCCCCTCACCTCCGCTGTGCAGGTCGCTGATGGACTCCACCTGGTGCAGGCACACCTCTTGTGTGTGGCTGGGGTCCAGTGGTGCCCTGCTCCTGGGGCTCGCTGTCAGTGCTACAGTGTCTGCTGGGACAGGGCAGGGCTGATTCAGCCAGCAGGCCACCCCCCCTTCCTTTGAGGTAGCTTCCAACAGCACCAGGGACTCAAAAAAGATGGGAAAGGACAAAAGGAGGTTGGCTCCAAATGCCCTAAAAACTGACTCAGAAATGATCCTTGAGGGGTGCCTGGGTGGCTCAGTGGGTTAAAGCCTCTGCCTTTGGCTCAGGTCATGATCCCAGGGTTCTGGGATTGAGCCCCGCATTGCAATGCATCGGGCTCTCTGCTCAGCGGGGAGCCTGCTTCCTCCTCTCTCTGCCTGCCTCTCTGCCTGCTTGTGATCTCCGTCTGTCAAATGAATAAATAAAATCTTAAAAAAAAAAAGAAAGAATCCTTGATTGGGAACTGGGATGACCTCTGAGCCCCTTGGGCCTGGTAACACCCACGACAGCAGGAAGTACATCTGACTTGTTCACTTTGGCTTCCTCCTGAGCGAGCACCACAAGAACTTTCAGGCATTCCTCTGCCTGCTCATTCCTAAAGAGTTACCAGCCTTGGAGGGCTCAACTGATGGCCCATGAAATTTCATCCCTGCTTCTGCTGCTATCAGTTTGCCCTGCAGACCCTGTGAGGTAGCCACGAGGCCAGACCCAGTGTCTGGCAACTTCACATGCCCCACAGAAGCACCCCTTTCCTAGCTGGGTGCCACTTGTCCCCCAGGCCTGCTTTAATGGCCTCTGTGAGATCTGTAATTCAGCTGTACTTCTGCGAACCGTGCTGTTTTCACTCAGCCTTGTAACAGGAGACCTGCCTTTGTTATCAAGCTGTTCCACATGCTCCTGAGGCCTCCCTTTGAGGCTGCCTGGGCATTTAGGTTGTTTCCAGTTCCCTTCTGGAGTTAATAACCCCTAGGAAAGGACATGCATCAGCAAGTATGAAGGTTTTTCCCAATTTCCTAATTGTTAATAAGGACAGATTCCTAGAAGCAAAGTTACTGGCTTAAAGAGCAAGGGCTTCTTCTTTAAACCATCGTCAAACTGTCCTCCAGAATGGCTGTCCATAGCCTCCAGAAGGGTATATCACCACCTTTAGGCCTTATCACTGAAAAAAATAAATAAAAAAAAATATATATATATACACACATACACACATACACGTACGTTTGCCAAACTTGGAGATGAGAAAAGGCCTTCCTTGACCTGTTTGATTGGGTTTCTTTGCCTGGAATACCTTCCTTATCCATTCCCAGGCTCTGCCCACTTAGTCACTGGGGTCTCTGTACTTTTTTTGTGATTTCACAGATTTTTAGACCCATCAAAAATATTTTGTGATTTCTAAAAAGTATATTCTACTTTTTTTTTTTTTTTTTAAATAATCTTGGCTCCTTATACCTCCAGATACCCAGCTGGACGCTCGATAACAAAGCAGGGGGGGTACTGAGGAAATTCCTGCTGATAGGGGCAAGGGTGATTGGACTCTCAGTCTGTCACTTTCAGAACAAGAACTCAGCCTTCATGATTTCCTTGAAACTGGCCCTTGATATGCCCCAAAGTAAAATGAGATGCTGCCAGTCATGTTTGGGTGATGGGTTGGGAATCATAGTAAATTCCTCTCTGCAGCTGGCTCTGCTTTCCCCACACTTTTTAAAAATAATATTTACCTATTTGAAAGGGAGTGTGTGTGCACACAAGCAGGGGGAGGGGCAGGAGAGGGACAGAATCTCAGGCAGGCTCCAACTCCCTGCTGAGCACAGAGCCTGACACAGGGCTCACCTCACCACCCTGAGATCATGACCTGAGCAGAAATCCAGAGTTGGGTGCTTAACGGACTGAGCCACCCAGGTGCCCCTTCCCCACCCTTCCTAAATTGAACTCGGATTCTGTCCATTCCCAGGAGAAAACATGATATTGTTTGGACCCCAGAAGGAGGCAAACACCCATCACTACTGGGGGCTGGGCACCCCCCCATCCAGCTGAAATGTTGAAAATGTGGTAAGGGAGTTGACTGGCTGGGCCAGAGAAGCATGGGGCAGCTGGTCAGTCCTGTTCCGGCCCCAATGAACCTCTGTACTTGGGTGCAATGGGGCAGTTAGGCGAGTGGCCACCAAAGGCCTAACTGGCTCTAAGCTGGGCCAGGCCAAAGGATCCCAACTAGTCAATAGTTGGGTCCATTTTAGGCTCAAGCTGGAGGAGGCCGGAGATCTACCCACTCCCAGTCTCTGGGCCACATGCCCAAAGGCTTCCTGGAACAGCCTGCCCGGATCCCAGCTTCTTCCCTGAATGAAGAGCCTAGCTGGCCAGGCATCTGCCCTGCCCACACCCACTTGGGCACAGTCTATAGTAGACCAGGTAGCTCCCCCCAACCCCTCCCTGTGCTTAACAGGGGAGACAGGCAGGGCCGGAGGGGACGTGGGGTTCCAGACGTGGTAAGCTCTCTCTCCATGCACAGGGGGCAGGTCCCTTTACTCAAGCTGGGACATGGTGACTGATGACTAGTCAAGGAAGTGAGGTCAGTGGGATGAGGCAGGGTTGCTCCAGAGTCCACAGGGTCACAGCACTGGGGCCTTGCCCTCCCCCATTAATGCTCTCCTACCTTCCTGGGTCTCCTCAGGCATGGCAGGCGGTGGGCAGTTGGGGGGCTGATAATAACACCCAGTAGCAGGACAGGATGAAGGCAGCGGTGGCTCCTCAGAGCCTGAAAAGGCTAGCCACCTCCCAGCCCGGGCCTAAAATAGGCCTGAGCTCAGCCCACTGGGCTATATTTAGAGGGGGCAGCCCTCAGCCCTGGAAACTGGTGGAGTGACCCAGCGGGGACTATCTAGCTGGTGATGGAGCCCAGACAAGAGCACACCTCCACTAATGCAGGTGCCCAGGGTCTTTCCTGGGGAACTCTGCCACCCCCATATATGCACAAGCCCTGATGTCTTTACCCAGACAAGCAGCCTCGTGCTCACCTCCAGCAATGCCCCTCAAGACAGCTGAGACCTGAGCCTCTCTACCCCCAAAGACCTCTACTCAAAGCTGGGTCATCTCTACTCCAAACCAATGGACAAGCACCTAACCCTGTGTGACCTGCTGGCCCCAGGGACTGGGGTGATAGATAACGAGCTGGGGCCATGAGGGCCCCCAGAGGGGGCGGAGACACACCTACACACGCAGGTACTCATGCTGGTCAGTGGGCAAACTTAGATTGAAGATTGGGATTTCTAGAACCTAGATGTCCATCAACAGATGAATGGATAAAGAAGATGTGGTATATATATACGATGGAATACTATGCAGCCATCAAAAGAAATGAAATCTTACCATTTGCGACGACATGGATGGAACTAGAGCGTATTATGCTTAGCGAAATAAGTCAACTGGAGAAAGACAACTACCACATGATCTCCCTGATATGAGGAAGTGGAGATGCAACGGGGGTGGGAGTTAAGGTGGTAGGAAAAGTAAAAATGAAAGAAGATGGGATCGGGAGGGAGAAAAACCAAAAGAGACTCTTAATGTCATAAAACAAACTGAGGGGGGTGGGGGGAAGAGGGGTTGGGTGAGGGTGGTGGGGTTACATTATATGTTTAAATAAAGCTTAAATAAAGTAAAAAAATAAAATAAAAAAAAAAAGATTGGCATTTCTGTTAATAAGCTTACTACAAGCTGGGGGAAGGGATTGCCCCCTCTCTGACCTCCACTTCCTCATCTGTAAAACAGGAATGACAATGGTTCCTCCCTGGCACAGGACACATGAGGATGGAAATACAGCCACATGTCAGAAGCACTTAGCACATGCAGTTTAGAACCTTCCTGCTCTCCAAGGGTATACAAATCACACACATTGTATGAGGAGGCATGGTACCACTTACCCTTGAAGGGAGGAAGTGGCCGAGCTTAGGGCCCACCCTCTGCTATTGGATCCCTGAGGCCCTCCTTCCCAACAAGGACAAAGCAAGACAATGAGCTCTACCTCTTTAAACATCCCAAATCCATCACTTCACTGTATCACTGGTCTCCTTGATGTTCCTCGAGCACAGCAACCTTGTTTCCGTCTCAGGGCCTTTGCCCTGGCTGTTCCTTCCTAGAAGTCTCTCCCCCCAATACTCCTGCAGCTGGCTCCTTGTTTAGCTCAAATGTCACCCCCTCATTGATGCTTTCTTACATTATTTTACATATCACCAAATTGCATTTTCTTCATAGCACTGAGCCAAGAAATCCTACTATTCAGAATACACTGTGTATGTCAGTAGGATCCCAAAAGGCCCCACGGAATCCCCTCGGTCACATGGAAACCATCTTTAATCCTCACCACAGCATCCTTAGCAGAAACTGAGGTCTAGAGACCACGAGGAAGTTGCCCAAGGCCACACAGCAAGACCTAGCACCAGCGGTTGTGTGCTGGGGCCGCTCCAGCTTCGGCTGATATCGTGTTTATTGCATTAGTACAGTCGGCCTGCCCCACCCCCACCCCCACCCGCTCAGCCGGTTCACAGCTTTCTGCTCATCTCCCAGGGAGGAGGGCCTTCCCCGAGGGTGGGCACTCCAGACACCTCCTCCGCCCAGGTCGTTGCTCCGGAGCCGCTTCTCTGCCTCCTCGCGACCAGCAGGGCCCCGTGCCCGGCCTGGGCCGTCCCTCCCAGGGCTACATTCAAAGGTTATCCTCTGTTAATAAATAAGCTGGCGAGGCAGCCCCTCGGCCAGGGCCTGTCGGTCGGTCGGTGTCTCCATCGGCCAGGGACCAGTGTGCCGGGCCCCGTAGCCGTGCGTCCCCCAGGGTCTGTCCTCCCCCTCCTGCCTGGAGTCGCCTTCCCTGTACCCAGCCGGGAGGCCGAATCACCAGTGCGCGGCGCTGCGGGGCCCCCTCTCTGCGCGCAGCTCGGGGGCGTGCCTTCGGCGGTTTCGGCCCTTCCTCCGCGATTCGGGAGGCGGTGGGCGCGACTCGGGCTGCAGACGACACATTCGCAGGGAGCTAGCGCCACCGCCGCCCGGCTCCACCAGCTGCAGGAAGTCCCGGTACCAGAGTTTGGGGCCTGGAGGGGCGACGGGCGCAGCCTCCTCGGTCCGGGCCAGCCTTTCTGCCTGCGCGGCACTCAGCACGTGTAGCGCCAGGCGACGCAGCGGCTGCGAAAAGCCCTGCTCCACAGCCGCGCACAGGTACACGCCTGAGTCCCCGCGCCGCAGCCCGCGCAGCAGCAGCCCCCGCGTCACGCGCTCGGCGCGCTCCTCCGCAGCCACCTGCAGGCCGGGCCAGCGGGAGGCGGGGGCGTCAGGGTCGGGAACAGTGAAACCCGGCTCCAGGCCCGGCCGGGAGAGGCAGAGGGTCACCGGCGGCCGAGCGGAAGTAGGATAGGGGCGTCCGCAGGGGCACGTTCGGAGGCTGGGGGCACTGGGACTGGTGGTCTGAGAGTGGATCTCTGTACCGGGCAGAACACGGGGGGCGGCGCAGGGAGCGCAACAGGCGCGGCGAGGGAACAACTCCTCTCGGACGGGGGCGGGGGGGCTGGGTCTGGAGTCTATTTAGACTGAGAGGCCTCACCGGAATGGGGCGTGCAGGAAAAGGACCAGGCCCCACCGGGATGCGGCGTGCAGGGAAGGGACCAACCCAGGCAGAGGGGCCTGGTTAGGCGGAGTCTCACTGGGCTGGGCCGCACCTCGTCTACAGGTGGGAGCCGGCCGAGGGCCTCATTGGCTAGGGCGGGGCCTCTCCTGGGTGTAGGGGCGGGGCCAGGGCCCGTTGAGGAGCCGAGCAGTAGGAGGCTCACCTGGGTTCGGGCCGCCTCCCCCACGCGCTGGAAGGTCCATTCCACGCGTGCCTGCAGCGAGCGGGGCTCACACTCCAGGAACGCGCTGCCGCCCTCCACCCCGAACACCTTCCGCTCCAGCAATGTGGGATGGGAAGAGTCTGGGGAGGGATTGTCAGATTCAGGCAGGGCAGGGCAGGCTGTGGCGTCTTCGAAGGCCATGAAGTCGGGGCAAGCTGGGGCACTCACCCCCAGAGCACAGCGTACTGGGGTCGCCGTTCTTCACGTCTTGCCGCCGAAACCGCCTGTGGGGAGCGGGGCACGTGGAACTTCCGTGAGCTCTTCTTTGTTTAGCCAGCCAAGTGCTGCAAAGGACTCTGGGTGGCCCGCCACCGACCCGGCCCACCTTTTAGCGCTGGGCTGGAAGCGCGTGCACGCGGCCCCGTCCCAGGCGCAGTAAGGGTCACGCGCCAGACAGCATTCCGCACAGGCACGGCCATGGGCAGCACAGCGGTGCAAGGGGATCTGGGCCACTGCGCTCCGTGAGGCAACGTACAGCTGGTGCTAGGGGGCACGAGGGGCTCCGGGCTGACCGAAGGCAGCCCTGTGCCCGCCTCCCACAGGTCAGAGATCCCTTACCCCACTTGACAGATGGGAACACTGAGGTCTCAGGTCTTGCAGTCTAGCAAAGGCAGAACCTATTCTCAAACCCGGGGCTTCGAACTACCAAGGGAGGCAGTGGGTCCCTTTTACCCCCAAGCCTTCTGGTCACTTACTCTCTTGGAAGAGATTTGCATGCTGGTGATAGCAGCCGAGTCCTGAGAGGGAGAGGGAGCGCTGGGATCAGGGATCAGTGGGGTGGGGTTACTCCAGGCAGGGGGCATGGAGGCTGAGGTGGGGGGTTGGGGGGAGGCTAGATCTCACCTCAAATACGTGCAGCTCCTCCAAGAGCAGCCCCTCTCCGTTAGGTCGGCTGTCCTTGGGGACCGAGATCACCTTCAGCACTGTGCCAGCATCTGCAAGGATGAAGAGTGAGTGACTCCTTGTGTTCCCTGATAGCTAGGGCTGGGGGTCTCCTCACTTCTGAGGCCTTTACCCTCAGCATGGTTGGGTCAGTGAAGAACGTGGGTTGAAAGAATAAGAGCAGCATCCAGAAGGAGATGGGGGCATAACCCGGGCCAAGATGCACAGGTGAACCCGGACAAGGGCAGCTTCTAGTAACGGGCAGAGTCTAGACTGGGTTTAATGGGTGGTCATGGCAGGCCACTGACCTGTGCCAATGAAGAGGACGTCGTAGTGTCCATCAGCAGCTGCCACACGGTCTGCAGTGATCTGGGTGAAGGTGTACCCGGCACCCACTTGTAGGAAGAGAGGGCGCCCACCCACAGGCAGGACTGAATTGTACATGAGAGGGTGGTTCCGGGCAAACTGAATGACATCATCAGGGAAGTCCTTGGTAGAACTGAAGGTGCCAAAGGTCTTGCTGGGGCACTGGGCGGTGGGGAGGAGGCGCGACAGGGATGTGGGTATGAGGGTCTGGTGGGCCCACAAGAGACCTCCAGGAACTGGGAGTGGGGGTGCTAATGGATAGAGCCTTGCCCCGGGACTCTGAAGAGAGAAGAACTAGCCCTGCGTTTGGGAGTCTTAGGGGGAAATATGGCCTTCCTTTTAGAAGCCCTGTCTGATCAAGTTGATGTTTATCCACCCCTACCAAGATGAAGAAACCACATTCACCAAGAAGATCCCAGACCAGATTCTCCACCCTTGAGACTTCGAGCAGTTTGTGGTGGGAATCCTGGGGCTACGCACCATGCCTGGCCGGGGGTAGGGGACACGGCCCTGATAGGACACCCACTGGTGCAAGGGCCCTTCCTTGTGTGCAAAGGGCCCCAGGAAGGCACGGCGCACATCGTTCATGCTGTACACACACACTGCAGAGCCTTGGAAGACAGTGCTGTAGGTGAAGGCATGAGTTGAGTGAGGGGCCCAGCAGAGCCAGGCCAGCCCCTCCCATAACCTCCTGGCCCTCACCTGGATGTGGAGAAGACGGCATAGAGCAGCGGGCTCCAGCGGTCCCTCAAGGACAGCAGGAACACATCCTCTGTGGGGAAGGGGCCCAGTTGGGGGAGGGCACACAGCCCTCAGGGCAGCTGGGCTCCTGGGTCTGGGGCACTGCCCTCCCTCTCCCCAACTCAACCCTCCACTCCTGGCACTCACGGAGCTGGTCAAAGTGCGTGTCACCCTCTGCACCAGGCACGGAGCACACCAGACGCGCCTTCAGGAACGTGGTCCACTTGTTCACCAGGCTGCGCTGGCCACCCACGTCGTTCTGTGGGGCCAATCAAAGGGCATGAGGGGGAGCCCCAAAGAGGCAAGAGGGCAGGGGTGTGGTCATGGGCTGTGGCCCAGGGACTCCTCACCCGACAGATCTGGCCAACACGGGACACGGACAGGCGCCCCAGTGCTGGTGCAGCTTCCACTGCCGACTCACGGAAGAAGAAGTAGATCTTGTCATCATCGGGATTCTCGCTCTCCGGGATCCAGAAGACCCTGACAAACTTGGGCTCTAGCAGCAGGTGGTGTGAAGTCAGCATTCATTCATGAGACCCATACACTCCCTCTGCTAACTCTGGTGCCTCCAGAAGCCTGCGAGGCAGCATCTGAGCACCCAGTCTCTAGGATCAAGTTCATTGGAATGGCCCCGCAAGTCCAGATGATCAGGGCCTGTGAGTCAGGAAGCAGCCACAAGAGGGCAGCAGAGACTGAGACTACCTGGACAGCCCACCTCAGCCCGGCAGCTCCCCAGGCCAGGGGGCCAGGAAAGGAGGGAGATGGCCAGTCAGTTGTACCTTCACTCACGGATCCTACTCTTGAACAGGAGGCAGTGGGCCCCATTCTCTTCACTCTTAGAGCAAGTGACTCAGCCCCTGATGGTGGAGACCCCTTATCCTCTCTCCTCTCCTGCATCTGATCCTTGGTTTGTTCCTGCGCGGGATTCTTTGCTCTAGTTGCTCTTTCCCTCCATTCTGCGGTGCACTGGGAATAAGCTTAGCCCTCTCCCTAGCAGACTGGCTTCCTTTCTCATTCTCCCACCTGGTCTCCTTTTCCCATTCTGTCTGTGCATTCACCAGTCTCGTGGCCACTGGAACGGATCTTATGATGTATTTGTTCTGAGTTCTGTGAACTCAAAGAGGGCACAGGACCCATGCCTTATCTGCCCTACAACCCCAGTCCCTGGCACAAGGCTGGACACATGCTAGCTACCTGGTGGGACCCCGGCTGCACCCACTGCTCACTTCTGTTATGGGCCTTCCTTGGCACCTACCCTGTGGGGGCCCCTCCCCAAAAGCCCCTCCCCAAAGCCCCACCAGCCTTTCACCATTGAGCCAGCGGGAGTCATGTGGTTCTGTTCGGAGACTCGGACGCTGGCCCAGGCTGCGGAAGATGGTGAAGTCCCGGCCCATGAGGTCTGCAGCCACCCCTGAGTACAGTTCTTCTCCTGTAGACAGGGTGAGGGCCGCTCAGCCAATCTGAAGGTTCTCGGTGGGAATTGGAGGTGGGGGGTGCTTGGAGAGCTCTGGCAGCAGCCTCGGAGTCAGTGAGCGTGTGGGGGAATCTCTGGGGCTCTCAGGAGAGTCGAGAGTCTCTGAGGGACCCTAGCCTTTGGACTCACCCACAAGCACGGAGGCAGCCCGATGCCTCGGGTCATATGGACTCTTGCCCTTGCCGTCCTCTAGCCTCTGAAGGTCCAGCCGGAGCATGGGCTCCTGGGGGGCAGGGAGCGGTTGTTACTTTTGGACCCTTCTTCACCTCCCAACCTCCCTCTCTGCCCGGAGCTGGACTTACCTCCAGCTGGTGGCCCACCTCCAGGAATGCACAGGTTGGGTGGAAGGCCCCCGTGCCACAGGCCAGCAGATGGGTGCGGTTGTAGGCATGCAGCAACTTCACGAAATTCATGCACTCAGTCTAGTGGGCAGGCAGGGTCAGAGACAATGAGGCCTCCCCCAGGGAGGCAGCCTTAAGGAGTCCCAGCTCACCGGTGGCACCTCACCCCTTCCTCTCTTCTGCATCAGTCCAGGCAAGCACCAACATGGGCTGCGGTGACCCGCGTGCCCTTGGTGACCAGCCCGGCCCACCTCTCCCCAGAAAGCGGACATGGAAAAGCACAGGCCTGTACAGCCCCCTGTGACTCAGAGGCCCCCAAGAAGAATCACATGAGCCTCCACCCTGAGTCACTACCTCCAAACTTCAGCCACCTCGACCCCCTGCCCCCATCACAGCCAGAACAGGCAGGCCTCTGTCTTGGCGCCACTGTGTGTAAAGCGGGAGGCTGGCCTCCCCGCTCCCACCCCACAGCCAGCACTCACACCAATGTCCTTCCCTGCCCAGTTGCACTCCTCTCGCCATTCCACGGGGGCCGGCCAAGCCAGCTGCAAGGAGGTCGGGGGAAGGGGACACAGGTCAGGGCCTTTGCATAGCCTCTGTGCAGAGGGTGTCCACTCAGGGGGCCCATCCCCCTGGGCCTCTCCAAGCAGTCTGGAGTGGGGTCCTGGGGCTCTTTCCCTGGGCAGCGCCAAGGCTGGGGGTCCCTGGTACCTTCTTGGCCCGCTTGCTGATGTTGTCCAAGCCGAGGGAGGCCACGTGGTTCTCAGCGCCCACAAACAGGCGTCCTCTTTCCTCATCCACCAGCAAAGCTTCATAGCAACA
>ML100166.1:3071-18567 GCA_003697995.1 Taxidea taxus jeffersonii
CCCTCCCTCCCTCCCTTCCTTCCTTCCTTCCTTCCCTTCTTTCTTTCTGTCCTTCTCTTTCTCCTTTAAAGAAGCAGTCATCAACTCATCAGACACCAAACTAATCAATGCTGTGTTTACATTTGACATTTTATTTTCATTCTGTGGGCTGGATTTATTATTTCATTCTTTGAATTATCTAAATAGAAAATTCATTAAGCTACTTGTAAAAGCAGAAGTAACAAGGAGTTCCCAACCTGACAACATAAATATATCGGAGTAATTGTTAGGGAGATTACAGAACAGAGTGAAGGGAGAAAAGAATTTGGAGTCAATCAGAACTAAATTTAAATTCTGGCTCTGCTACTAGGCACACAAACTTTGTCAAATTAGTGAAGTTCTAGCGGCTTGGTTTCCTTCTCAATAAAAATAACAATTTTCAACATGCTTTATTGAGACCTAAATGAAACCATGTTTGCAAATACCACCAGCACACATTATAGAGCATATAATATGTAGCATACAATAACAATATGACATTAACATTATCCTTATTTATCACAGAGCAGATTAAGCTTATATTCTCTCTGAAACTGCTAAGGATCTCAAAACAACATTAAATATACTTAAATTCATTTAAAATATGGAAATATCCTAATACTTGGAATAAGCACTCTAGAACAGTATTTCTTTGTTCCTTCTTGACTGCATCATTTTTCTTTATTTGACAGTGAGACACGACCCTATTTCATTGGGTTTTTTACTCAATCAAGTACTATGTGTGTCTCTTCTCCATGTATGGATAAAAACAACCTTTCTGCAACATGTGTAATTTGTAAGAATGCAACAAATGTCTCCAAAAAACACAATCTGAACCATCACCACAAAATAAAATCATTGTAGCTAACTATGCACAGAACCCACTAAACTAAAAGCAGCCTTTGCAAAATAAACCATTCTTTTCTTAAGCAATCAGTGCAAATTACAAAAGCAACAAACATTTTAGCCACAGATGAAGGAGCCACAGACAGTCCGCAAAAGCCTCATGTGAAATTTGCCACATATTACAGAACTAGAAGAAACCATTTGGTGGTGGTAAGAGCTGACTGCACCAAGATATTCTAAGAGATACTTAGAACTCTCAAATGCATAAATACCCATGAGTCAACATCTTACTGGCACAATAATGCATTCCCATAGAGTAGGGGCATGAAAACATCTTTACTTAATTTTCAAATATAAATTTTGAGAAGCTGTGAATTTTAAGAAAATAAGAGAAGGCATATTATAAAATAAATGTAAAAGGTACTGCCAAGAAATTGATCACAATTATTTATTTAAGATACATTTGAAAATATGTGTTCCAGAATCTGATGTGACAATAAATACAGGGACTCTAAGCAGTGACATTATCAATCCTTTACAATAATGTTAGGGAATCAAATACAGATTCTCAGAAAATCATATTAAAATTTCGGACACCCTGCAAAACATCTGAAGAAATGTGGATAAAGAAGCTCTGAAAAATAGATATTTAAATTTAAAGCTATGCTATTTTCTTTGAAAGACAACAAAATATTATAAGACAGAAATCTATGAAAAGGTTCAGATTAGTATAATTTAGTAAATAGCCTATATTCATGTAGTGTTAACATTTTGAAAAATAGCATGAAGTTAAATTCTGAATCCTACCCTCAGTTTTTCAATCCTTACGATATATGGAATTTTATTTTAATATGAAACACATGACCTGGTTTTCTTTGGTACTCATACATTGTCCCCACAGAATTGAGAATTTCTCATATTCATCTAGTTACTGTTCAATTCCCACCCCAGCTTCCTGAGGATGATAGTCATATCAAACTGAGTATCTTTTTTTTATTAACATATGATGTAATATTTGTTTTAGGGGTACAGGTCTGTGAATCATCAGTTTTACACAATTCCCAGCACTCACCATAGCACATATTGTCCCCAATGCCTAGCTTTCTTGAAAAAGACAGACTGAGAGATTTATCTAAGTGTTACCTGAAATTTAAGGACAGCAAAGTAAGGAACAAGAAATACTACTGAGGACCACATTGACAGTGAGATGAATAAAGCGCCACAATCTGTATATTCTACTCTTCTGTTAGAAACAGATGTTAAATGAGCAAGTACTATAGCTCAAGTTAAGAGAGATATGGCCACACACACACATACACACACACACATCCCTTCCTTATACCACACTGATCTTAAAGATGTCAAGACAATTAGTATTATAATGTTTTGTTTCCCCTCAAATGTGTTATATATATTTTTTTTAAGATTTTATTTGTCAGACAGTGAGCAGGAGAGAGAGCACAAGCAGAGGGAGCAGCAGGCAGAGAAGCAGGCTCCCCCCCTGAGCAGGGACCCTGATGTGGGGCTTGATACCAGGACCCTGGGATCATGACTTGAGCCAAAGGCAGAAGCTTAAGTCACTAAGCAACTCAGGCATCCCTCAAATGTGTTCTTTTAAATGTATTCTCACTGTGGTTGCTATAGTTTGTGGGGAGATGTTTTCTGTGGATTATATTTCACGGGTAATGAACCACAATCATCTAATGGTATCTTCACATTAAAGGGCATGGCACATTTTACATGATGAATATTTATTATTCATATATTGTTGTTTTATTATTAAGTTGCTTAATTGAAGAATATAAGTATCAAGATTTCTGACTTTTCCTAATGACTGTACCTAGTAAAATTTTCAGAAGATCTTCAAGTGTCCCTATTTAAAAATAACCCTTACCTGTTCTGACCAATAATATGCTAAATAATGAGAGTTCTAAGAAATGTTAGTTTTTAGCCAGCAGTAGTTTTTTTTTTTTAAGATTTTATTTATTCATTTGATAGACAGAGATCACAAGTAGGCAGAGAGGCAGGCAGAGAGGAGGAAGCAGGCTCCCTACTGAGCAGTGAACCTGACTTGGGGCTCCATCCCAGGACCCTAAGATCATGACCTGAGCCGAAGGCAGAGGCTTTAACCCACTGAGCCACCCAGGCACTCCAGCCAGCAGTAGTTTTATAAACTCCCATTGTGTTAGTAAATTTGTTTAGTGGTGGAGACAAGTGGAGGTTTTTCTTGGGCATGCCTATATTATATGATGGATAGGGATGAGTAAGTAAAGATGGAATTCTCCCTCTTAACTTATCAGCCAGGAGAATTCCAGGCTAGCTTCCTGTATGCCCAGGTCTCAAGTGCCTAACAGGACGACTTCTTATAACTGACTCTTAGACAAATGCAAAACTTACTGTCCAGTAGAGAAGTATTTATTGTCATGAGCACACACACATTTTATTACTGAATACTCTGAATTACAGAAAAGGCCTTTATCATGCAATGAAGCCTCAACTTTCCCATTTTCTAAGCCTTTAGAAAGACAAAGAAAAGAAAAGGAGGACTTTGTTAGTTTCACACCCCTCTGGTAAAATGCTTGGTGCTTGCATAAGTCCTAAAATGACTAGAGAAGAGCAGGGATTCCCAGAATATCTTATTATGCCTAAGTACCCATTACCAACTTCATCCCAGTTTCTCTAAAAGTTTTTAGCATGAACAAAATAACAAGCTGTGACAAGGAGCAGTATTTGTGTTAACATTTTACTACAGCAACACCTTCATAACCTGTATAGCAGCCTGGCCCAGCTATCAATATTGAAATAGCTGAAGGAGGAGAACAAGGACAAGGGAAGGGGAAGAAGGGGAGGGAGATGAAAAGAAGCAGCAGCAACAGCTCTGGAAGTCAAGATGTCCCAAACTACAAGAATGAAGAAGACTGACAAGGAGACACAGGAGTGAAGCACTGTAATTTTCAGAGAGTACTTGACAGATTGAAGAAGAAAGCACACAAAGAGGTAGCACCATTTTACTTGCAGGAGGCAGTCTACTTGGGTTTGATGGAGCCAACTGAATTCAATGAAAAATTCCCAATATGTAAAAATGCCATTTAAGAATATTCATTGTTAGGGACACCTGGGTGGCTAGGTTGGTTAAGTGTCTGCCTCTGGCTCAGGTCCTGATCCCAGGAATTTGGGATCTAGCCCCAGGTCAGGCTCCCTGCTCAGCAGGGAGCCTGCTTCCCCTCTCCCTCTGCTTGCCTCTCCCTCTGCTTGTGCTGCTAACTCTCTCTCTCTCACCCACTCTCTCTGTGCCAAGTAAATAAATAAAATCTTTTTTTTTTTTAAATGAAAAGGAAAAAAGAATATTCATTGTTGGATCTGAGAGTTTATGGTAACTCTTATTTTCTTTTGCATAATACTTAGTGATTACAGACTTAACTGTACTTTTAATAGATTTTCTATGGTGTATTGAGTGTTTATCAGTATGTTGATGTTATTTATCTGGGCTGTTCCTTGCAGAGAACCTAAAGATATTTTCAATCCCTACAATGTGCAATGAACCATTCTAAAATAGATGCATCAAGGTAAAAACAAATTTTGGTCAATGTTACGTATGTGAGTGACCTTGTTTTGTAATCAGTCATGTTTTCTTTGTCTATTTTGATATTTCTATCTCTGTCTCTTTTTGTCTCTCTTTCTTGCCCATGAGACTGTGCTATAAGTCAGGAATATAAGTGTTAGGGACAAGTTCCAGGGGTAACTCAAATATTAAATCAGAAATCTCAGTTTAGAAGGGATTATTCAAACCTTCATTTTTAAATGGCAATGTTCCCCGAAAGGAATCCTAAACCAGTTATAAAGACAACAAGAATGTGAGAGAGAATCTCTGCAACACATAGCAAAAATAAATCTTATATGAAATATTCATTTCATATAAGGTGATAGGGAAAAAAACAAAAATACACTCAATTGGGAAAAAGAAAGAAGTATTTAGAGAAAATACACAAAAATAATAATAAATATGTGAAAATAGGTTCCCTTTTGCTAAGGATCAAAACCAGAAAATCAGAAACTAAAGCCAAAATACTACTTTACTTGATTAATGTTGGCAAAACTAGAATGATGGTGATCACACATATTATATTAACAGAGGTATGAGGACAATATTTTGGAAGGGAAATTAGTATGACTATTTGAAACAACAATTTTAATTTAGGAATTTATCATGTAGGAATACTCCCATGGTGGAAAAAAGAGATCTTCAAAGATGTATGGTCGCTGCAATATTGTTTAAAGGAGAAAAAACATTAGGAGTAATCTAACTGCCCATCATCAGAGGATTGATTAGATAAATTATGGCACATCTGCATAGTTCAGGATTAGAAAAATGAAGTTCATACAGTTTTTCTTAGAAATATAAGCATAAAAATAACTTATTAAGTGAAAATAACATGCAAAATATTTTGTAGTGTTAGGGCCTGCTTAGCCTAAGGGCAGCCATAACAGGTTCTATAACCCCCTGGTGACTTAGGCCCCTACTCACCGGCCAGGCCAGTGTCGGGCTTATCAGGACAAAACAGAATGTGGGCAGTTACGCTAAGAAACCTAATGTGCATCTTGCTTCAGTTCCTGGAATTTTGGAATTGTATCTTACCCAACCAGGTTATGGGCAGCTGACTTGTGAACTGTGTGTAACCGCGAGGGCTATGGAAAATTACTGTGTGACTTATGCTTGCTGTTTGAAACATATATAAACCCCTAGAGCCTTGCATTCGGGGTCCTTGTTGAAACCCACTGCGCCGGGCAGATACTTGGACCCCAGCTAGCTGGCAATAAACCTCGCCTTGTGACTTGCATTATCCTGTGTGTCCTCGGTTCTTTTCGGGGAGGTGGTTGACACCAGACCTTATCAGTAGAGTACAAGCCAATTTGTTATTAAAATACCAATGGACATATTAAAATGTATACACATACAAATGAAGAGTTATATGATCATAAAAAGTATTTAAATGATGCAAACCGCCCACATACATATGAAAGTTATAGAATTATATGTATTATACATATTGATAATTATATATACATGTATACTCATAAGTCATTAACTACTGCATCTTTTTAATTCAATGGACAGTATAAAGAAACATTTGAGTAAGAACCTTGTATACACAGCAGTTTGTATTTTGATGTTCTGGAGAATATAAAAAGAATAAAATAGAATGAAACAGCACCTTTCATCCATGGTCCTCGTCTCAATTCATTTTTACCTTATATTAAGGACTTGAATAAAGAACATAACCCAAGAAAAACTCAAAACAAAACAAAAACTCATTGAAAGGAGAAATTGCTTCAAGACTCCTAGTTACTTGTGGCCAGACAGGGCTTCATGCAAATGAGGAAAGATAATAAAGTGGCAAGAATGACAAGAAGATAAAATGACACGAAGATGTTACATGGGGGAAAAAAAGACATGGAAAAATAGAAAAAGTGAAATTAAGACATATTTATGCTTGCTATGCTATATGTTTCTGTTAAAATCACACATTTACAAAATTTATAAACTCTCTCTGACTGATTAGTTGAACTCTCTCTGACTTCAGTTAGTTGAAGAAATGGAGACTCTTTGCAGGAAACCTTTGAATAACAACAACAACAACAAAAAGTTCTAAATGTGGACCAGAAATTAAACTAAGTAAAAGAAAGAGAAGGAATTTGGGAAAACAGTGCAACAGAAGCATAATTATAGAAAGGAAAGAAAACATTGGAAATTTCTGATTAGTAATGTAAAATGAACCCAGTTAAAATTTCCCTTCTAGACTGTTTATAATATTGGCAAATGTTTCACACTGACACATAAGCAGACATACATATAGTAGAAATGGGTCCACCAGTAGATGAAAACTAGGTTCACTGAACTTTTTTTTTTTTTTAAAGATTTTATTTATTTGACAGACAGAGATCACAAGTAGGCAGAGAGGCAGGCAGAGAGAGGCCGTTGGGAAGCAGGCTCCCTGCTGAGCAGAGAGCCTGCTGGCTGCGGGGCTTGATCCCAGGACCCTGAGATCATGACCTGAGCTGAAGGCAGAGGCTTAACCCACTGAGCCACCCAGGCACCCCGAGGTTCACTGAACTTTTTAAAAATAATTTATGATTTTTTAATTAATTTCTGATTATGTGCCATGGCTTAACTTTCCTTCAAAGGGTCCCACACTGGAATAGGAACAAGGACAGATCTTACTGGATTATAAACACTTGGAAAGCAGAAGAAGGCAAGGAAGGTGGAGTGGGAAGAGAGGATAGTTCTTAACCTGTTATAGGGCTGTTTAGATTTGAGCCTATTGTCCTATTAGGATATATATCATTTCTATCAATTTGCAAATCAAATCATCCAAACCAACTATAAAATTACATCTTTTTCAAAACAATTTTATGATTTGCATGATTTAGAACTGCAGCTTGGGGAAATTAAAAAGAACAGGGTGGCCACTCTGGAGAACATAATTATCATGAAGTGGTTATTGAAGTATTTCAATCTGTTTATGGAACTACATCATTTAAAAATAGACAGTGGTTAAGGTTTTTGATCATTAAGTATGAAAGAATAATGAAAAGGGAGTATTTAATAGAATTAGTAACACTTGCAGCCTATCAGGCTGCTCTCCTCAAGAAATGCAATTTAGCAAAATGAGTGTGGTTGGAAACTCAGGCCAGAATAACAACTACTTTCTTCAGATCCACCCAGGACTTATTCAGTGGCCATTCCAATTAGCATAATAGTCCAATGTTCCTTGGAAAGTGAGGTCTTTTGTTTGGGATATTTCCTAATTAAAGAAGCTTGTTTGAAGTGGGATCTAATTTTAGCTTTGTAATGCCAAAATATGTCATGAAGAGTCTGTTTTTATTTCAAGAAATATTGGCATTGCATTTCCAAGTTGAGATAGTTGTCATCAAATAGCCACAAAACTCATATTTAAGACAAGGAAATGGAAAGGCAGGGTATGAAGTAAGTGGTTTAAAAAGCTAGTTTTCTGTTCAGGTTTTTATTGAGTTGATCAGTTGTTCTGCTAGCACTCTTCTCATTTATAAATGAAGTGCTTTTTCTAATAGGAATTCCCAAAGTCATTGTAAAATTACATGAAAATCAGGAAGGAGCAATCAAGAGTTTATTGCCAGGATATTGTTAATAGATATTGTTGCAACTTAGAACATATCTGTGAATTTCAAGTGGAAGAGTTGTTTTTTGCTGGCTTTTGCTGTTTTTGTTGTTTAAAATTTACTGGTATTAAGACCACTTAGATGATTTCAAATAACTACTATATGGTACTCTTAAAAAATGTTTTTATAGCCTCACCATTTGTATGCTAAAATTTTTGCTTCCTTTATATAGATGAAAAAGAGACAGTTATTTAGCGACTCTCTAAGTGAGAGTCAACAGTAAGTACATGCTGCATCCAGGATAAAAATAAACAAGTCCTTTCATTTCCAGTCTACATCATGAATCACAATGCCCCAGACAATCTTTAAAATGCTGAAAGTTTGACTCAATTTATATAAATGAGGAAGCCTTTCAGGAAATAATTATAATAGACATCATAAAAAATACGTCATTAAAAAGTTTAACCATTTATTAAAAAAAAAAAAAAAGCAGCATCCTACTTACCATGTTTCCATAAGTACAGCATGGTAAATAAAGTGCTTCTCAATAATGACTGGTGTGGGAAGCAACCTCTTCAGCGACCCAAATGATTCCTGCATTCTGGTGTTCATGCCCTTCTGTAATTTCCTACCTTAAGTGAAAGCTGGATTTTGTGACTTGCTTCTGTTGAGAGGAAGGCTGCAGAGGTGATGGAATGTCACATCTGTCATGTTGTGAGCTGCTCTATGGAGACATCCACCTGACAAGAGAGAGGCCTTCAGCCAACATTCAGAAAGCATCTGAGACCCTCAGTGTAAGAACCCAAAGGCAACCGAATCATGACAACTTCGCTGGTTAGTTTGGAAGGGGATTTCCCTCAGTAAAGTCTTAGATGAGATCTCTGACATCCTGACTACAACATTCCTAAGAAATCTTTACCCAGTGGTACCCGGCTAAGTCAATGCCCAGATAGCTGACCCAGGGAAACTATGAGATAGTAAATGTTTGCTGTTTAAAGCTGCTGGATTTGTGGTGATTTCTAACACAGCAATAGGAAACAGAGTGGATCTCCTTTAGCTCTTTCTCCAGCCTCACTTGGGAAGGAAAAGTTAAAGGCTGGAGGACGGAGAGATGAGACATCTTGGTTCAAGGTTGGTGTAAAACACATTGAAGTTGAAACATGATTTTTTAGGGGAGTTTATAACACATCATAAATAATGGCAAAATGAAGTCAGATAGACCCACTCAGATGGTTGAAGACTCAGCATAACCAAATGGGGGAAAAAACACATTTTACTTATTTTGATCAGAATGTCCTAGATAATGAAGCTCTGGAAGGAAGGTTCCCATGACCCCATTATCACATCAATCTTGCCCCTAAAAATATTTCATTCTTTGAAAGACTCAAGTTATTTAAAATTAGAACACAAATTTAAAAATAGAAAGATGCTTAATTTTTCATGTCATTCTAATACAATACTATACACTTTGTAACAGTGAATCCAACACTATGTTCTAATATTATTTTTAAATAATTAATAAGCATTCAATAATAAATGCAGTAAGAGCATTGTATTTATTAAATGAACCAACAAAATTTCCAACAACTCTGGGAGATAAGAACTCTTACCACCCTCAATTTAATCAAGGGGAAATTAAAGTTTAAGGATAATGAGTGATTTGACAAAGTCACCAGCTGGCATCTTGTGATCCTGGAATTTGAACTCGTTTGTTGTTAAAGTCCCCATTCCTAACACAACCCTATAATTCCTTTCTATAGAGTAGAAACTTATAATTAGTACAACTTCAGCCTTAGTTTTTTACCAATTAACTGCATGTCACAGTTATAACTGATTGATTGTTAAGTTTTATAACTGCTGTGCTAGATACTCTAATGAATGCAAGAGTAACATAAAAATGTCTAAAAATTCTTCAATCTAATTTGGGAGATATGAAAATAGTAAAGGAAATTAAGTCCATATATTAGCAGTTGCTGAGTCATAATGATTTAATCAACTACCAGAATTTCATCTGGGGATAGTCATGAAGAGAATGGTCTTGTCAGAAAAGGTTTCTGGTATATCGTGGAATTTAAGCTAGTATTTAATAAAGGTTATAAGTCTGTTACAATTCAGAAAAGGAAATAAATATCACTAATATTGTTTTCAGTTGCTTAGCAATAGCCATAAGAATATAACTCCTATCTTTCGAATGATGTAAATCAGACATTAAAGGCAAATTTTCCATAAGTAACTTAATCATATATTGACCTCAAATCTGCAGAAAATATTAGAAACTCCAAGACCAATCTTGGGGTTGATGTTGCTCTGGAACATCACCAAAGTTTAAGAAATACTCAAAAGATAATTTTTTTTAATTAGGTTCAGCCTAGAAACTACGAACATTGATCTGAAGAAAAATGTTCTTTTGTAGAAATTATTCTGAGGGATTCATAAACTCCTCCAAGCTTGACGATTATAGTTCTAATCTAGAAAAGACCACCCTGGGATGACTGAATGACTGAGGGCAGAGAATGAATGAGATTGATTCTGTATGTCGAACCCTTAAGTTTAGAGGAGTAAGCTTATTTGCTCATGTTTTGAGAAGCAACCAAAATCAAACAGAGCCACCTATACCATCACTGAAGCTATCAGAACACCTGTCGGAGACTGGGTTCCTGAGAAACAGACTCAGAGAGAAAGTTATATATATTTGGAAGGTTGATTGGGGAATGCTATTGGTAGATACACTGGTTAGGAAATGAGGAAGACAGGAATAGAGGGAGGAAGAATACTGAGCTGGAGGACTCAGCCAGTATTATGAAGACTTGGGATGGCTCTTCAGAATTATCCCAACTTAAGGCAGTGGGTCTGTATATCCCACCATCAGCCGCTCAAGGGGCCTAACCTTGAGCCATACAGTTCTCTGTCTCCCGTGGCGAAGTCCAGTAAAGGATGTAGCTGTGAGACTTCAGCAGTCAATTTACCTAACCTCTGTTGGAAGGCTGAGTCAGCCTTAAAGAAGGTATTTCAGCCCGTAAAGAGGGTAGTTAGGCAGAGTCCTACAAGGCCTTCCACATTCCTTCTAAAAACTGACAGCAAATTCCTGGTAAAGACAGAATTAAAGAGGGGGTTAAAAAAATTGAAATGGAAGAAGAAAAGTGAGAAAGAATTCTGTTTTCTCAGCCCCACTCTTCAGTTCTACAGGTCCCATACATACTGATTTGTCCAGGGCTATAGAAACACTATTACCTACTGCAGATTCTAGTCTTTTTTAACCTTTCTCCCACCACCAGTAAGAATAATAGAAATCATAGGTTCTTCTTTCTTTCCCTTCTTTTCTGGCCTCCTCTAAGAAATGAGTCTTTATCCAAACTGACTCTGATCTCAGGAGACATGAAGAAATCTTTCCTTTGGTGCAGTGGAGATCTACCTAAGACAATGCATTAGAGACCACTTTTACTCATTATAATTATGACCTTATATTTATTTGGCCTAGTTCACCTTAAATCAAGAAAAATTCTGATGTATACTTCAAGCACAAGACTTGATAAGAGGTTTTATATTTGGATCTGGCCTATTCCTATAATGTACTATGTTACATTAAAGATGAAGCCAATACCAATAAGAAAATAAAGGAGAGCTGCCTCCATATCTGCCACTGTATTTGTCTAGGATTATCATGTGTCCTCTTTGCCAGTATGATTGAGTGGATAAGTTCATGTGTGTTTGGGTAAATGGCAAGAAGGAGCCCATGCTTTCCAATGAAATGGATACACAAAATAATGGAAAACATTTCTAGATTGGATTTTTTTTGTTGTTCTTTATGGGAAAACTCAAGATGTTTCTTAGATTGATTTCTCTAACACAGTAACAGCAAAAGTAAACTGCATTCATTTTAACATATATTATGTAATTTGAGTTTCAAAACAATCCTATAAAGCACTTCTAACTCCATTTTAGCAAACCAAGGCTTAGGGAAATACATTATTTTTTTTTAGATTTTTGTTTATTCATTTGACAGACAGAAATCACAAGTAGGCAGAGAGGCAGACAGAGAGAGAGAGAGGAGGAAGCAAGCTCCCCACAGAGAGCCCGATGTGGGGCTCGACCCCAAGGACCCTGAGACCATGACCTGAGCTGAAGGCAGTGGCTTAACCCATTGAGCCACCCAGGTGCCCCAGGAAATACATTATTTTTATAAAATCATACACTATAAAATATAGATCATAGATTTAATTCCAAGCCCTGTCTTTCATAGAAAGCATACTGCCTTACAGAGTCCTTCCTTTGCTTATATTGAAAGTCACAAACACTATGAAAGTTGTGAAGAAAAAAAATTTAACAAGTAAATATTAGAGAACAGTAAGCACTAAATACAAATAAAATTCACTTCACTTAATTTTTTGAATAGTTTTATATTTATTTTTTAAATGGAATGTAAAAAGGTCCACAGTGCAAATTTCTCACTCTATCCTTCTTCCTTGTTCATATCCCCTTTAAAATAATCATTTTTATTAATTTTCTGGTATGTCCTTCCACTATTTTCTTATACCAGTACAATGCATACTATATCCCCCATGTATTGACACCAAAAATAACACATAATGCCAGTCTTTATGCTTTGCTCCTTTTTCCTTAATATTTTATGGAGAATTTTCCATATTGATACATAAGAAGTTTACACATGCTTTAATTTTTTTAGTAGTATAGTTTTCCATTGAATTATTATAATTTATTTTATATTTTATTATTATTATTTATTCAACCACCCCATTAATGGACTTTTTCTCCCAGTCTTTTTTGATTATGAATCACTTGTGCATATATCATATTACTTTGTATACAAGGAAGTCAAATTCATAAATTTGCTAATTTTTGCATTAATGAGTAAATCATTAAGACCAATATCTGTTGGATGGATACAAAAAAGAATTTTTTCAGTCTAACTCTTTTCTAAACTTTTGACTTTCATTAATCTGGAAAAAATCTCCTAGGAGGTCTAATCGAATCTAATCTATCCAAGGAATGCTTTAGGATCTGATGTTCAATGGTTTAGGTGGGAATAAAGTGCTAGATTACCTTGTTTAACTAAGGCTAGAGATCCAGATTCTGGACGGAATCTGTGCAGTTCTGTGTCCTGACCAAATAGCATTACTAAATACAACTTTTACAGAAAGGTTGTTTATTTGTTTGTTTGTTTTTTCCTTAACAACAAAGTGACTTCCACTTGGAAATAAACCCAATTGTTAGTCATTTGTATCCTTTTTGACTGTCAACATGTTCATCAGCACTCATGAATTATTTCAGTTGCATAGATCTATAAAGAAGTGTGATTGGAACATAAGAAATAAACTATGTTCTGATCCACTGACAGTTGGATATTCTTCTTGGAATTCCCAAAATCTGCTTGTTGTAATTCAACCCAAATCGCACCCTCCCTTGTGATAGATCCTTTAGTGTCACCCTTCATTTTACTGTCCAGTTATTTAGGTAACTAGAACAGAGCTGAGAAAGAACTTTGTCACCCAGGAACCTTTAAATCCATTCTCCTCTCAGGGATGTTCAGAGAGTGAATCAAGTTCAATATGACATTTTTCAGGAGGTAAAATGCTGCTTGGCTTTCCTGAAATTTGCATTGAAATGTATATATTTAGAAAGTGTTCACTCAGTCCATCCAATTATTAAGGGATTTCAATAGTTTAAGTGAAAATAGGTTATCAGAAAGTAATACTTCCAAATATCAAATAGATATTATTTACTTTATCCCTGCTGTATTTTTCAAAGGAGAATATGACAGTTTAATATTTATATTTACACGATTCATAAATGACAGAGTAGAGTTGAGCATAAAACCAAGGTTTTCCCCTCTGGGACCAATGCTATGAGTGAATTGCCAACTTTCAACGTGATGGAAGAGTGTTGATCGACCTAGGGATAAGATCCAATCGAAAGGAATTCTGTCTTATCTGGATTCAATTTTAGAAAACTTTTGGCGATTTCCCCACAGTAAGCCAGCCAGCCAAATAAACAGATCCACTGAAAAGAACTTGTATAATATTTCTTGAAGTGGAGCAAATGATCTGCATGTCATCTACGTGTTACAGCTGAGCAGAGTGTGTCTTCCAGAGCTGTGTGAGTGTTAATGTATAAATCTCTAAAGCATTCAGATGTAACCCGTCAGGCGCTCTATTATGCAAGAGCCATAATCTGTGGATGAGTCCTGCCTGAAGGAAACTGGAATTAAATAAGAAACAAAACCAACAAACAAGGCCAGATAGACCTTTGTATGTCTGAAACACATTTCCATACATTTCCTGGTGGAAGGCAGCAACTGCCCAGCCAAGAGGCCGAGGAGCAGTAACTCTATAAAAAACCTTTAGAGTGTCAGTGAGACAGTCAGACCATTTTTAATGTTAAGAAGTGCGATTTATGCACTAGGAAAGGACAAAAATCCTGACTGAAATTCATTCGAGATCTGATGACAGTTAAGATACTCTAGAGCTGATCGGCAGCGACTTTCTTCCACTGGTTTTAGTTAAGTTAAAAAAATAAAGTGATATAAGTTAGTCATATAGTCCTTTGTGTGCAGGATTTTTTTTTTTTTTTAAGGAAAAGAGTTACAATTGCAGATTTTAAACATGATGGCAATTTACCAGAAGTCAGAGATTAACTAGGAGGGTTAAACTGAACCAAGAAAACTGAGAACAGCCTTTCACCAGTGAGGAAGGCCAAGGATTAGGGCCTGCAAGTGGTCGGCTAAAGCTTCAGGATAATATCATTTAAATCCTCAACAGAAAGCAAATTAAACTGAGAGAAATCTTGATTGCCCGATTTATATGGACTAAAGGATACAAAGTAAATTCAAAACTACTAAAATTCCTGTGTGCTAAGAATCAAAAAATGTCATCAGAGTACATATTGAAATCTCTTAGAATAAGCAATTTCAGAGACTTTAGGGTGACAGATCCAAAACTAATTGAAAGAATTCCAGAAAAGAGGATCAGACAATCTTAGAAGCCAGGGAGACAAGCAAAGCCGCAAAGGATAGAACATTTAAAGGGACAATATCACATTCAACTTAGTAACATATGGGTTTTTTTTTTCTTATAATTTATAGTAAATTTTACATTCAGATGGAAATGGTTCTCAGTCTGCTCTATTTTTTTTTTTTTGTCTCTGGATCAAAATAGGTTGATATACTGTTCTATATTTTTCACCTCCATTTCTTTAGAGGAAACACAGTTTTATTTACCTTTCATTTGTTCTTTTTCTTCCCACAGAGGATTTCTGACATTACATATCTCAACCATCCAACCTTTTGTCATAGTTCAGTCCAAGCAGACTATAAATATCATAAGTGTTGCAAATAATGGTCATTATTTTAAAGGTATTGAATTATTAGCGACAGAAACTTTTTTTTTTTTAAGGATGTCTAGTATGTAGGATCTAATCATCACCATCTGACATTTGTAGGTAGGATATATTTGGTGACCAAAATACTTGACAGATTTTC
>ML100167.1:0-16405 GCA_003697995.1 Taxidea taxus jeffersonii
AAAAAAAAAAAAAAAAAAAAAAACATTTTAAATCTTACAGAGTACATACAGACATAAAAATAGACATATAGATTTAAAAAACTAAGCCAAAAAATTACTTACTGTATTATGTGTTATACTGTGAATTTTTTTATTCTACTTAATTTCAAGGTAAGATTAAACCAAATGATTAGTTGCACATTTCACTAATGAGTCCCTATAGTTTTAAAATATTGCTTCAGGAAAATACTCCTGGCAGCCCAAGAACTGGATCAACTAGGTTCTTAAAGAAGGATCCACAATGGTAGTAATAAAAAGGTAACAATTGTTGCTCTTTGGAGAATCCATCCATTTTATTAAGCTACTTTCACTAAAAGCAACAGAGTGCTTATTTTACTGGATATTTTAGTATTTGTTCTTATGTCCAGTAATCACAGAATCAAACTGTTTTTCTTCCTCTTTCTACTTGAACTTGAAAGTTTTTTTCTTTGCAGATTGCTACCACAAGCAGCATTGTACAAGCAGCATCCAAGTGTCCTATCATTTAAGCAAGTCTCTACTTCAGGAAACTAGCAGCTGTGAAACCTACTGGAAAGCTCAAAGAGGACTTACAGCTTAAAAAAAAAAAAAAAAGATTACATCAATACCTCCCATGATCACTGGCAAAGCATGAATTCTCTGTTGAATTGATTATGCTCAGAGGAAATATAAGATTTCCCCAGGACACATTTGAGAGCTGGTGCCTTGTAAAAGGAAATAAAGAAATCACTTAAAAGAAAACTTGTTTATTTCTGTCCTGAGGTTGCTCCTTACAGCGAGGCTCACAATGGTTACTGGCTGCTGGCTGTGAATGGACCACACTGCACTCCTCACTAACAGAAGAAAAGGAGTAGTGACTTGCATGTTATTTCCAGCTCTAATTTCCCAGGACTAACAGAGAAGATCAGCATTTTACAAACATAACCTTTTCTTATAATCACTTTTCTTTTTACCATGATTAGTAAGGGTAATGTACATTAGGTATCTAGGTATCTACTGCTATGTACTAAATGATCCCAAAATGTAGCAGCTTAAAACAATAAACATCTATCATCTCACATAGTTTGTGAGGACCCAAACTCGGGAGGTGCTTAGCTGGGTGGTTGTAATGAGGGTCTCTCAGGGAGTGGCAGTCAAGCTGCCAACCGAGGTAGCAGTCATCTCAAGGCTCAGCCAGCGCTGGAAAACCCTACCTAAGTCAATCACATGGTTGCTGGCAGGCATTTGGTCCTTGCTGGCTGTTGACCAGAGGCCTCCAAACCTCATCACACCAGCTTCTTCACTGGCTGTCTGAAGTCTTCATGACTTGGCAGCCGGCTTCCCCAGCACGAGTGATCAGAGGGTGAGTGAGCCAATACCCAAGACAGATGCCACAGTCCTTTATAACCACATCGCAAAAGGGACATACCATTGCTTTTGCTGTATTCTGCTGGACAGAGAGCAATGCAGTACAATATGAAAGGGGATCAGTGGAAGCCAGTTTGGAGGCTGGCTACAACCTCTGATGTTCATATGGCTTCTTCATTGCCTCCTACCACCAAACAGCAGTTCTGAACTTTTTTTTTTTTTTTTTTAGGGGAGCATATGGTGGTAAGGCCTATGGGTCCCTTTAACCAACAAACGCGGTGAATGTACTTCCCAGAATAACATACAAATGAGTCATTACAATTTTGCACACCATTTTTCAGAGTCCAAGGATTCCTTGAAAACTTTCCAAAGACCTCAGGTTCAAAAATATTATCCTCAACAGTTACCTTCTCCATTCAATATTTAAGTGCAAGGACATGTTTGCTGTTGGGAACTTACAGCAGGATGTACATGTAAGTAATGATGGACACATACAGTTGAACCCTACCATTTAACTGGAAAGTCAAAGAGCTTTATACAGAACATAGCCATATTCTGAGCCAGCCAGGAAGACACTGCTAGATAGGAAACCCAAATGCTTACATAAGTAGCAGTCCTTGAGAGGTTATTAAGTGTTAGGGGTACGGATACTTCTAGGGAAGTTAAAGAGAGATGGAGGAGTTTTGTTATGGAGAGGCTTTATGAACAAAAATGTAGTGTTTCGCCACTAGTGTCTGAGGATATCTGAGCTCTGTCTATGCTTAAAACCATGGTCAAGGGGCACCTGGCACCACAAAAACATGGTCAAGTGGCTCAGTGGGTTAAAGCCTCTGCCTTTGGCTCAGGTCATGGTCCTGGGATTGAGTCCAGCATCGGGCTCACTGCTCAGTGGGGAGCCTGCTTCCCCCTCTCTGCCTGCCTCTCTGTCTACTTGGGATCTCTGTCTGTCAAATAAATAAAATCTTTAAAAAAAAATACCATGGTCAATAAAGCCTAATTTGATTTTTGTTGTCAGCCCTTGTTCTCTTTCTTTCCTTTTCTAGCTTTACATTTTGAAATCTGGACCCTGAACCATGGCCACTCACCTTCACCCCAAAGGTACTTTTAATGAGTTACAATCCCCCCTTTCACTGAATACAATTGTCATGCATGTTTCTCAAATATTACTTTCCTCTTATAACTGGTCATTTAAAATATCTAGTAGATTCTATTTTCTAGTACCATTGAATAGAAGTCTTCACGTGAGTGAAAGCCTATATGAGTCCAGAGTCCCATGCCCTTCCTGGGTACTCCCACAACACACTGTGCATATGCTAGGATAGTACAGAGGAGGATAAATCCAGGTGCTACTTTCCTATTTCAATAGCTCATCTATTTGTCTGCATTCCTGCCACAAACTCTGAGCTCCAGAGTAGTAGGACTCCTTCTACCTGATTCACTATTTCATCACTAACACCTGATCAATATGTGGTACATCATAGGTATTAGGTGAATTAAATAATAAACTAACTCCACAATTCTTATGCCATAGTCCTATATCAAAGATAAATAAAAACATGAAACTCACGAGGGTAGAGTAAGATAGAAAGAGCTCTCAACTGATTTGAAAAGCCTTCAGTATGTTTTAGCTGTGCTAATAGGGCTCAATCTCCTGAGTCTCAGTTTTCTCATCTACAAAATGGCACAATACATGACATGACCACTTTGATAGGTTTTTTTTTTTTAGAAATCCAATGGGGAAGTTAGTGTGAAAACTATTTTGTAAACCACAAAATACCAAAATGCATCATACCTTACTATCGTTACTATTAAATGACACTGGATAGTTCACGCAGATGCTATGCAACAGGAAGAATTGGTGAAAGTTTTTAAGAAGGGTCTTCCATACAGAAATCTGTACTCTCTGGTCTGATAATGTCAGAAGGAGTGTTGGTAAGCACTCAGCCATTTCCATGCTGAAGGCTGAATTCTCAGCTCTCTGTCATTATAAAACCAGTTATTGATCCTGACAAGTACAGAAGGTACTTTGCAGAAAATAGATATGACAAGGTCCCTGACTACTAGGTTTGCATCTAAACAAGGGTAGGAGACTTGGCATCCACTCAAACATAAAGCTCAAACATACCTCCTTCTGAGCATGGCCAAGCATTCCTCTCTTTTTCAACTATATCCCTGAGGGCAGGGAAAGCTGTGAATACACAATAAAAAGCAGCCAGGCAATCTTATGAGTTTGTTATCTCTGCATACACAGGTCAAAATGTGGGTGTATTCACGCACTATAGGCTCTTATCATAAAGGGGAACCTGGAAATAGCTCATTTAGATACTTTGCAGGATGTAGTAGCACTGACAAATAAAGACTTTGGTTCCTAATCTTAAAACAAAAACAAAATAACCATTTCACATTTTACAATGTAGAGTCATTTGTCAACAGTTCACAGTCTGGATTATGTGGTAACACACTCCAGTTATTTGATAATGGTGTGACTTTTATTTCTCTAACAAAGGACAAGTTCCCATCCCAGTGTGATTGGGAAGGCTCAGCAAATAATTAAACTCAAAGATAGAAAAAAAAATTTCAAAATCTCTGTTCAAAGCAAAACCTTTCCCTTTGCTTCCAAATCAAAAACAACTTCTCTATTCTTCTGCATTTTACCATCATAAACATTTCAGGCAGAGGTTTTAAAATTTGATGCTTCCCATGCCATCATGAGATCACATCAGGAGACACTCTGGGGCTACATTCATAAGATCATGGGACAAGCTCAATATCAGGATTTGGTGAGTTAACTGGAAAAAAAAAGTTAAAATTCTTTTACCTTTTCACTGAAGAATAACATACATGCAAAAAAGCACGCAAATTGTAAGCATACAGCTCAGTAAACTTTTACAGACTACACCACATAACTAGCACCCACATCAAAAAACAAAATATTATCAGCACCCCAGAAACCCCTATGTGCTCCCTTACAATCATTAGTGCCCATCCCCATTAAGAGTAACAGCTATCCTGCTAGCAAAACTAGTTTTGCCTATTTTTGCACTTGGTATAAATGAAACCAGACAGTATGCATTCTTTGGTGTCTGGGTTCTTATGTCTGAGAGATTCCTCAATATTTTTTTTACTGTAGTTGTGATTCATTCATTCTTGTTGTTCATTATTATTGCATTGGGTGAATACATTACAATTTAGTAGTTTTTTTTTCCTAATGGGCATTGGGTACTTTCCAACTTTCTTCTATTATAAATAGTGCTGCTATGAATATTTTCATAGTCTTTTGATGAATATCTGCATGCCATTGGGTTGGATGTGTACCAAGGAATAGAACTACTGGGTCTTAGGATATATACATGTTCACCTTTAGTAGATACTGATAAATAGGTTTTCAAAAGCAAATGTATACATACACACTCCCACAGACAGTGATTGAAGTTTCTGGCTGTTCCACATTCTTGTCAACACTAGGTATTGTTTGTCTTTTTTATATCACCATTTCTTGTGAATTTGTGGTACTACTGAATTTGTGATGTTGTTTTTCCTTGATGATTATACTGAGCCTCTTTTCATATGTGTATTGAACATTTGGATATTCTCTTTGATAAGGTGTCTCTTCAAGTCTTTTGCTTATTTTCCTAGTAGAATGTCTGCCTCATTCTCATTGATTTATAGTGGTGCCTTACATATTTTGGACTTAAGTCAGGAATGAGTTTTGTATTCTTAAATAATTAGTGAAAGTGATTAGCTCCATTTCATGAATGAATTAAAGCCAGAAAATGGAGTCTTTGAAAAATCACTTAATAAATATTTATTTACATGCCAGACATCATGTTAGACTATGTGGGAAATATTTATAACACTTAGACTGTTGCCTCAACAAATTAGAGGATAGTAGATAATAACAGCAGAGTTCAGGCAGAACATACTGGCTCACTGCATCTTTCCTCTATGTCAACACACAAGCTCAGTTTCAAAGGCTTTCCACTTCTGAAGGTCTAAAAACCAGAGCAAGAATTAGGGTATGTTCTTGAACCAAATTCAAAAGCTCATATAGCTTTGAATTAAATAAATCAAATTATGGGAAAACCTACTTATTAAATGTTGTGCTTTGGCCTGCTGCCCTAGGTGCTGGCTGAGTTCAACAGTCTGGTCAACAGCATAGATCACGAGAGAATGAGGGGCTTGTGTGGTCAAGCTCATTGATGTAGGTATCAGGGATGCTGAGGGCAGAGCCAGAAATAGAAATGTGTCTAACAATCGAAGAACCAAGGGTATAGTATTCAAAGCTTCCAAGAAAAAAGGCTGGAGCAAACTCTCTGTCTGGAACCTAGACTACCCACAGGACAGAATCAGTAATTGTTGCGACTACCACCTCCTGAAAGGTCCTGTTGCCTTCTAAATCCCATTCACTTTAGGCTCTCACCCTGGTCTATCAAACACCCTTTGCTAGTCTCTGCCCAAGCTCACTCAACATGTCGCCAACCCCAAATAAAAAGAATAATTCTGGTTATTAAATCCAAGTAATTAATTTCTTTAATTGATCAGAATTCAAAAATAAAAAGATATTTGCCTGTTGAAAGGATGTACTAACATTCCTTTAATCTAGATATTCTTACTCTTCTAGTGGGCATTTCTCTGGAAATCCCAGGGATGTGTTAAAATTTAATTTTAGTTAGAAATTCTTTTTTTTCACCTTTTTAAAATTTTTTTTATTTTTTATTAACATATAATGTATTATTAGCCCCAGAGGTACAGGTCTGTGAATCACCAGGTTTACACACTTCACAGCACTCACCATGGCACATACCTTCCCCAATGTCCATAACCCCACCTCCCTCTCCCTCCCCGCCTCAGTTTGTTTTGTGATATTAAGAGTCTCTTATGGTTTGTCTCACTCCTGATCCCATCTTGTTTCATTTATTCTTTTCCTACCCCCCAAAGACCCCACATTGCCTCTCAACTTCCTCGTATCAGGGCGATCATATGATAATTGTCTTTCTCTGATTGACTTATTTCGCTCAGCATAATACCCTCTAATTCCATCCACGTTGTCGCAAATGGAAAGATTTCAATTCTTTGGATGGCTGCATAGTATTCCATTGTATATATATATATACCACATCTTCTTTATCCATTCATCTGTTGATGGACATCTAGGTTCTTTCCATGGTTTGGCTATTGTGGACATGTGCACTCTTACACAATAAAAGTAAAACTATATTCACTTCTTCATGTGACCCAGAGGTACACACTATAAAACATAATCAGGGGGCATCAGGGTGGCTCAGTCAGTTGAATGTCAAACTCTTGATTTCAGCTAAGGTTATAATCTCAGGGTCATGAGACTAAGCCCCAGGTTGGTCTCCATGCTGGGTGTGAAGCCTGCTTAAGATTCTCTCTTCCTCCACAACCCCCCAAATGTACTCTCCCTCTCAATAAAAAAGAAAGAAAGAGAAAAAAGAAATAGAAAACATAATCATTTCTAGATTATCACCAGTTTCAAATAGTCATTTTATAATTTTTTAAATTATTTTTAATTAAAAAATTTCATTCTAAAAAACTTGAAAACTTAAATTATAGAGAAATATAAAACAAAATCTCCTATAATCCTACCTGTCCCAGCCTCTATTAATATTTTGGCATAATTTCTGCCCACTGTTTCTGTTTGCTTTTTTTTTTTTTAATTTATTTGACAGACAGAGATTACACAAGTAGGCAGAGAGTCAGGCAGAGAGGGGAGGGGAGAAGCAGGCTCCCTGCTAAGCAGAGAGCCCGATGCGGGACTCGATCCCAGGACCCTGGGATCATGACCTGAGCCGAAGGCAGCGGCTTAACCCACTGAGCCACCCAGGCGCCCTCTGTTTGCTTTTAAAATAACATCATGTATTCAGATTCTCATATAATTTTAAAAATTAATTCAAATTCATGGCTTCAGCTTTTCCGTGTTTAAAAAACCTTTAGTAAACCTAACTTCTAACCACGTCAGTAATGCATCCTAATTTATTTAATCATTCCTCTCCCTTTACACATTTAGTATTTTAAAAATAATTTCTCTATATAAATAAAGTTGAAATAAAGACTTCTGCTAAGAATAGCTACTTTTTAATTTTAGATTTTTTTTTCATTAATATATTCTTAGAATTAAAATGTGGTATAGAGGGGTGCCTGGGTGGCTCAGTGGGTTAAGCCTCTGCCTTCTGCTCAGGTCATGATCCCAGGGTCCTGGGATCGAGCCATGCATCCGGCTCTCTGCTCGGCGGGGGGCCTGCTTCCTCCTCTCTGTCTCTGCCTGCCTCTCTGCCTACTTGTGATCTCTGTCTGTCAAATAAATAAATAAAATATTTTTTTAAAATGTGGCATAGAAGTGTTTTTAAAGACACACATATTTCCAAAATGCTTTCCAGCAAAATGTTTCTCAATTCTGTATGAATGTCTATTTTACTTCACTCTCATAACCACTAGATATACATATTTTCAAACACATTTCATGCATTGATAGATGAAAATACTAATTGTTTTTAGTTTTACTGGTTTCTAGTAAATCAGAATATTTTTCAATTATTAGCCACACAAATTTCCTTATTTCATTTATAGAATTCAATTACTCAAATATTTACTGAGCATCCACTAAGTGACAGGCAGTGTTCTAGGCTATAAATAAACATCAATGAACAAAGCTGTGAAATTCTCTGGCCTCACAAAGCTAGTGGGAAGAAACACTACATAGACAAACTACCATGAAATAGTGATCAGGACTACAAGAAAAAAATCAAGAAGGTAAAGAGTTAGAAAATGAAGGAAGTACCCCTATTCTAGACAAGTGGTTAAGAAAGACTTCTAATGAAATAAAATACTCAAGAAAAATTATGTGTGAGTTTTCTGTTCATTTCCTCTGCTGGTTCCTTTTTAGGAAAGAGTCTTTTCCTTTAACTTGTGATTCAAAAAAGCATAGTCAACATGTGCAGTCCTTGGCACTAATAAAAATAATATAACTTTTTAAATCTATTAGATTTTATTTCCTTCCTTCTCAGAAAGCATGATGATACTTAACTACTGGTCATCCAAACCTATACCAACAGCTTTATCTTGTAAATAGTAATGTGAGATATTATTATATATATTCCCAGATAATGTTGGCATGCTGGCTTTGTTATTTATATGAACACATCTGTGAAAAAACTAACTGGTCTTAATTATTTAATCTTGACCACGAAATTCAGTTTTTCTCTAAATATACAAAACCCAGGTGGTTTGGGAGTCAACCCTATGAAGAAAAAAAATGATGCTAATTAATAGTACCAAAATCAGAGTTATTGTGAGAATTCCATGAGTTAATTACATGCTTAGCTGGGTACCTGATACAGACTGCATACTCGAAAAAGATTTAGATATTTTCATTATTAACTTAATGAGCACCATATACTACTCAATCAGAAAAAAGCAGCCCCTTATTCTCATCTTTCCCTTGTATTGGCTTCTTGGAAATTGAGGAACAAGTTCTCAGGAGAAGCTGATTATAATGTTGACTTCCATCTAAATTATACAGTGTACAAATCCAGTTCTGTTCCAAGGTTTTTTGGGCAAATGAGCACCACTGATTTATATCAAATTTAGCCATTTCTCTATTTTGTAGTTCTCTGGAAAGCTCATGAAAATTTGTTGGGAATCTGTTTATCAAAGGTAGAGCTCTGTGAATTGTAGGGATTTTTAACTAGTTCACACAAAAATACTAAAAACAAAAATATACATTTTAGGAAAAGTAGGAAAGTGTTTCAGCTGGACCATTCCTTTATTCAAGTGTTTACTGAGCTGATTTCTTCATTAATCCTTTTTTCTTTTCTTTTCTTTTTTAAAAGATTTTATTTATTTATTTGACAGAGATCACAAGTAGGCAGAGAGGCAGGCAGAGAGAGAGGGAGAAGCAGGCTTCCTGCTGAGCAGAAAGCCCAGGACTCTGGGATCATGACCTGAGCTGAAGGCAGGGGCTTTAACCCATTAAGCCACCCAGGTGCTCAATGTACCTATTCTTCCCTCACGATCCCATTGGACACCTTTTCTTCCAGGAATCTTTCTCTGCCCCCACCTCCCCACCCAGGACTCAGGAGTCCCTGCTCTACAGTCTCATATCACCACACACATGATTTACCATGCTGTCTACTACCTGGAACTCCCACTTATTTTTTCAGGTCAAGGACTTTGTCTTACTCAACATGGTATCTGCTAAACATGACATATTCTCAGCAGTTACAGCTCAATAGCACTGAATAAAAAAATTACAGAAGTTATGTTTCCTTGTTACAAATTCCAGAGTCTTTCACCCAAACTGGTAGAGTATTCTGCTATGACCAAAGCAGGGCAAACAAATAGGTAGCCTTAGCATGGTTTGTTTGTTAAGAGCATGGGCTTTAAAATCATACAAACCAGGTTCATGTCCTAGCTCCACCACATATTAGATGGCCTTCAACAAGATTCCTTAAATGTTAACTCCCTTTAGCATTAGTTCCCCATTTGTAAGAAGAAGATACTAATTGAACCTGATCTGATGACTGTATGAGAATTCACTGAAATGATACTTGTAAAAAGCCTAGCCAGGTACCTAGCACACATAGAAAGAGCTAAATAAAAATTGCCCATTATCATTAGAAGGAAGGGAGGGAGGGAGGGAGGGAGGGACACAGAGAGGGAGGAAGGGAGGAAGGGAAGGAGGGAGGGAGGGAGGGAGGAAGGAAAGGAGGAGGAAGAAAGGAAGAAATGCTCTGTTCCCTCTCCTCAACTGCCCCACCTAATGGCAAGAGGCATGAATAGCAGCCATTTTCTTGTTGAAGAAGGCCCTCAAGGGTTTTCTTTCCCTGTGCAAACACGCAGTCTATGACTACAAAACAGACTCTCCTCCTCCCCTCCGCAGTCCCACACCCCACTCCAAGTCAAGTGCTAGCAGACAGCCCAGGACAAAGCAGAAAATAAGTAAGACAGGGAGCTCCAAACCCAACTCTTGCTAGTGAAAAGACCATGGGTTAGAATTGTGTGTAGCCACTCGCAAGCAGCATGAATTCAGGTACTATGAAACCATCTCTTTCTTCTTCTTTTTTTTTCTTTTTTGTTAAGATTTTATTTATTTCTTTGATTGAGAGAGAGAGAGAGAGAAAGAGAGAGAGAGAATATGAGTGGGAAGAGGGCTCAGAGAGAAGTAGACTCCCCGCTGAGGAAAGAGCCAGATGCAGGACTCTATCCCACAACTCTGGGATCATGACCTGGAGCCAAAGGCAGACGCTTAACCAACTGAGCCACCCAGGTGTCCCTATCCATCTTCTTTTTTTAAAGATTTTTTATTTATTTATTTGACACACAGAGAGAGATCACGAGTAGGCAGAGAGGCAGGCAGAGAGAGAGGAGGAAGCAGGCTCCCTGCTGAGCAGAGAGCCCAATTCGGGGCTTGATCCCAGGACCCTGGGATCAGCACTTGAGCCAAAGGCAGAGGATTAACCCACTGAGCCACTCAGGTGCCCCCCTACCGATCTTCTTTTTAACTGGTCTTGAATGATAATCTGCCTCATCAGAAATGAAGCTTGCAGTGAGGTTATGTGAGAGAACACATGAAATGGTTTACCACCTTCTCCTTCTATGAGCATCATGGAGGACCACAGAATGTCCACAATCTGCTGCCCCTATCTTGCAGAGTTGGAAACTGAGGCACTGTGAGGTAAAATGACTTTCTCAAAATTGCAAACATCATTAGTGGCAGAATCTACATCCCAGAGAAAGTGGCTTATTCCCCAATTTGCTGCATCCCATCAGCACTGGATAGAAGTATCCATCTACCATTTTCTAGAAAAACAAATCGTCCCCGTCTACCTACATCTAGCAAGTCAAAAATTACCTTATGCCCTGTAGAAACTCAGGAGGGAAAAGGGAAGAGGGAAATATTTTTAAGTTAGGGCCTCAAGCAAGGACAAAAGAAATTAGACTATAGACTCAACCAAATGCAGCTGAGTATGGCAAAAGGGACTTCAGCAGAACACATTTGCCCAGCAAGCCCCACAGATGGCGGATTAGCACGCTGTATAAAATGGATAATGCTTCCCAGAGCCCAGCATTTGGTGTTAATAACTGAAATTAACTATGGTCCTTTGAAAGATTTTCCCTTAGTCCTTCTTATCAACTCAGAGTTGTCCTTTTGTGTCCTAGCAGTTGGGGTTGATCAGATTCCATTGTATCTCTAAGAACCTATTAAAAATCCATTATTGGGTTTTGCTTTGCTTTGAGCGATTTGCTTTGTTGTTATATTAATTGGGTTGTTCTGGGGTTGTGTGCGTGTGTGTGTGTGTGTGTGTGTGTGTTTGTGTGTGTGTGTGTGTGTGTGTGTGTGTGTGTGAATTCTTGGTAATAATAGCTGAGCTAGAAAATACGTCCTGAATTTACCTCCCAAATCCATGATACAGATTTATCATTCTACAGAAGCATTCCAAGTGGGGTCCTTGGAATACTTACTAGGTATCAATCACCTGGGGAGCCTCTTGACTTGGGAGGTCCCTGGGCCCATCCCAGAGGGACTGATCAAAGTCTCCTGGAGAATAGGCACTTCAAGCACTTGCCTCTGATAATTCAAATGTACATTCAACTCTGAGAGTCACTGCCAGGATCAGAAAGATGCCCCCCCAGCCACAAAGACCAAAGAAAGAAATTAATTTGCTGCTTCTCAGAAAAGCCAGCCTTTGGTGCCCCTTTCCACCCAGCACTACAGGCTGAATTTGTAGGGCTCCTTAAATTAATGAGGCTTCCATAGCAGGGTTTTCAATGATTTCTTCCTAGTCACTGTCCTGAGAACAAATTACACAGAAACATAAACAGATGGTTTTCAATTATCTGTTTTTTAAATAATCTAAGTAAATCGAAAAACACAATGTGTTATTATCAAGTAACAGCTGCACAGAAATCTACCAAACTAAAATTCAAGGTCATTTTGAAAGAAGGGAAAATAAAGATATATCGGCATCTCTCTTTTTAACTGAAAGCCTGGCTTAAATCCTGGGCTATTTATATTGTTTCATAAACTGCTTAGGTCAAGTTATCATAAAATGTAAAGTACACTTCCTTTTCTTCCTCCTTCCTGTCATTATTATCCTCTGAGTTCTCCTATTTCTATCCCTCTTGTCTTGCCTATTTCTTATTCTGTATCTTTATTTCTTGAGAAATCCTTTGAACCCACTCCTACATATTTTCTCCCCGTTTCAGTTTAGCTACACACAATTCACTTCCTCTGAGCAACTTGGTTTTTCTGAGTGGCCTTTTCTGGCAGGCTTCACCCTTTCTGATGAGAAACACAGCTTTATACATAGCAGATGCAGTAGCATGCATGTGTCTGATTTTATAGACAGAAAAGGTAGGCTGGAGGGAAAAAAAAACCTGGGTGATCCCAAATTATACTCTATCTTTTCTCTTCTAGTAATTATAGTAACTGTCCTTTTCACTTCAGGGAAGCATAGGTCTTGGGTGGAGCAGTGTTCTGGGAAGGGGTAAGGGTGAAGGGCAAAGTGGTTGACCCCACTGAGGCTCTAAAAGGATACCTCATTTAATGAGTGTAGTCTTAACACTGCCAAGATCTCAAGCTTATTTCCTCCAACAATCAGTAAAAGGAGGCACTATTTCTCACTTCTTCCACAAGCCATGAGATAAACAGGAAAGAGGTAAGGTTGGGGAAGAGAAATTGACAATGAATAGGAAAGAGGAGAAGAAGACTGGTCCCAGGGCATCCTCACGGCCTTGCTGCAGATGTGGGCATTACTGAAGGGTAGGAGAAACTATTAGAAAGGAAAGCATTCTAGCAGCAACCACCTGGTAGAGCCTGATCTATTGGTTAGGGAAACCTTTTCCTAGGAATGAATGTATCATCCAATTACCATATTAGCTTCAGAATGTCTCAAAGCTGTCTTTAACACCCCTCAGTTTCCAAAACCATTTATTCTCCACCTCATCTTATTATTTCTTTCTCTTTGAACTCTTCGTTTTTAAGGAAAATCATCATTTAATAAAAATATTTCTTTTCAAACACTTACTATAAAGATGAATCAAGCAATGAGTTAAGAGATCAACAGTGAATTTATTCCTAAATTATAAATAATAATAAGACTAAACACCAAATAAATATAACTAAATGTTCAAAAGAACAAAACTTTCAAAAGGTTTCCTTTTCTTATATGTGAAACAACCCACAAATACAGTTTAGCACTTGAACCTTGAATAAAACAGAATTTTTCAGGAGGCTGAGTGGAAACTCCTTTACATAACAAAAGCCCAAAACTTAGTGAAATCTGAAATGTAATTATTTTCCTTCTTTCCTTCCAATCAAACACTTCCACTTCCATTAAAAAGATAGATTATTCAGGAGGAGTCAAGATGGCAGAGAAGTAGGAGGCTGAGACGACATCAGCCAGCAGGAGATCAGCTAGATAGCCTATCAAACCATTCCGAACACCTACAAATCCAACAGGAGATCGAAGAGAAGAAAAACAACAATTCTAGGAACAGAAAATCGACCACTTTCTGAAAGGTAGGACCAGCGGAGAAGTGAATCCAACGCGACTGGAAGATAGACCCCAGGGGGAGGGGCCGGCTCCCGGCAAGCTGCGGAGCACAAAATCAGAACTTTTAAAAGTCGGCTCCACGGAGGGACATCACTCCAGAGGCTAAACTGGGGTGAAGACCTCACGGGGACAACGTGGACTCAGGTCCCACGGGGTCACAGAAGGATCGGGGGTGTCTGAGTGTCGCAGAGCTCACAGGTATTAGAGCGGGGAAGTCGGCTGCAGAGACAGAGCCGAGGTTTCCTAGTGGTCTGTGACACGGACCGGTGCTCTGTGGCACTGGCCGGTGCTCTGTGCGAGGGGTCCCCACAAGATCCGGGGAGACTCCGACCCTGGAGGGCTCAGGGATCTACGGGCTCCGGAGACTCCAGGTGAGACTCTGCCAGAGACAGAGACGCTTGGTCACAGGCTGGGTGAGCTCGGAGCGCTCCCAGAAGCCAGTGAGACGGGACTGCTTACGAACGAGTTTCTCTGAGCGTGGTCTGCGGGCGCGCGCGGTCTGCGGGTGCGCGCAGTGTCGGCGGGCCCGCGGTGTCTGCGGGCGGACGCGCGCGCGCACTCTCCGGCGCAAACGTGGGCTAGGGAGACTGGAGGGATTAAACACTTTTCTCTGAAGGCGCACTGAAGACTGGGGCCCCTAGCTCTCGGCTCCTCTGAACCAGAGATTGGGAGGCCGCCATTGTCATTCCCGTCCTCCAGAACTCTACAGAAAGCACGTTCAGGGAACAAAAGCTCCTGAAAGCAAACCTGAGAGGATTACTTAGCCCGGCCCCTGGTAAGGGCGGTGCAACTCTGCCTGGGGCAAAGACACCTGAGAATCACTACAACAGGCCCCTCCCCCAGAAGATCAAAGAAATACAGCCAAGACCAAGTTCACTTAACAAGGAGAACAGCGGATTCTTATCTGGACAAAATGACAAGGCGGAAAAACTCACCACAAAAAAAAGAGCAGGAGACAGGACCGAAGGCTAGGGACCTAATCAATACAGACATTGGTAATATGTCAGATCTGGAATTCAGGATGACGATTCTCAAGGTTCTAGCCGGGCTCGAAAAAGGCATGGAAGATATTAGAGAAACCCTGTCAGGAGAAATAAAAACCCTTTCTGGAGAAATAAAAGAAATAAAGTCTAATCAAGTTGAAATTAAAAAAGCTATTAATGAGGTGCAATCAAAAATGGAGGCTCTTACTGCTAGGATAAATGAGGCAGAAGACAGAATTAGTGATATAGAAGACCAAATGGCAGGGAATAATGAAGCAGACCAAAAGAGAGACAATCAACTACTGGACCACGAGGGGAGAATTCCAGAGATAAGTGATGCCATAAGACGAAACAACATTAGAATAATTGGGATTCCAGAAGAAGAAGAAAGAGAAATAGGAGCAGAAGGTATACTGGAGAGGATTATTGTAGAGAATTTCCCTAATATAGCAAGGGGAACAAGCATCAAAACCCAGGAAGCCCAGAGAATATCTCTCAAAATCAATAGGAATCGACCCACACCCCGCCATCTCATAGTAAAATTTACAAGTCATAGCGACAAAGAGAAAATCCTGAAAGCAGCACGGGACAAGAAGTCTGTAACGTACAATGGTAAAAATATTAGATTGGCAGGAGACTTATCCACAGAGACCTGGCAGGCCAGAAAGAACTGGCATGATATATTCAGAGCACTAAACGAGAAAAACATGCAGCCAAGAATACTTTATCCAGCTAGGTTATCATTGAAAATAGAAGGAGAGATTAAAAGCTTCCAGGACAAACAAAAACTGAAAGAGTTTGTAAACACCAAACCAGCTCTACAGGAAATATTGAAAGGGGTCCTCTAAGCAAAGAGAGACCCTAAAAGTATTACCAGGAAGGAACAGAGACAGTATACAGTAACAATCACCATACAGGCAATACAATGGCACTAAACTCATATCTCTCAATAGTTACCCTGAATGTAAATGGGCTCAATGCCCCAATCAAAAGACACAGGGTTTCAGAATGGATAAAAAAACAAAACCCATCCATATGCTGCCTACAAGAAACTCATCTTAGACCTGAAGACACCTCCAGATTGAAAGTGAGGGGGTGGAAAACAATTTACCATGCTAATGGACATCAGAAGAAAGCTGGGGTGGCAATCCTTATATCAGATCAATTAGATTTTAAGCCAAAGACTATAATAAGAGATGAGGAAGGACACTTCATCATACTCAAAGGTTCTGTCCAACAAGAAGATCTAACAATTTTAAATATCTATGCCCCTAACATGGGAGCAGCCAACTATATAAACCAATTAATAACAAAATCAAAGAAACACATTGACAAGAATACAATAATAGTTGGAGACTTTAATACACCCCTCACTGAAATGGACAGATCATCCAAGCAAAAGATCAACAAGGAAATAAAGGTCTTAAATGACACACTGGACGAGATGGACATCACAGATATATTCAGAACATTCTACCC
>ML100167.1:21405-83170 GCA_003697995.1 Taxidea taxus jeffersonii
AGGTTCCTCAAAAAATTGAAAATAGAGCTACCTTATGACCCAGCAATTGCACTACTGGGTATTTATCCTAAAGATACAAACGTAGTGATCCAAAGGGGCACGTGTACCCGAATGTTTATAGCAGCAATGTCCACAATAGCCAAGTTATGGAAAGAACCTAGATGTCCATCAACAGATGAATGGATAAAGAAGAGGTGGTATATATATACGATGGAATACTATGCAGCCATCAAAAGAAATGAAATCTTACCATTTGCGACGACATGGATGGAACTAGAGCGTATTATGCTTAGCGAAATAAGTCAACTGGAGAAAGACAACTACCACATGATCTCCCTGATATGAGGAAGTGGAGATGCAACGGGGGTGGGAGTTAAGGTGGTAGGAAAAGTAAAAATGAAAGAAGATGGGATCGGGAGGGAGAAAAACCAAAAGAGACTCTTAATGTCATAAAACAAACTGAGGGGGGTGGGGGGAAGAGGGGTTGGGTGAGGGTGGTGGGGTTACATCATATGTTTAAATAAAGCTTAAATAAAGTAAAAAAAAAAAAAGATAGATTATTCAATAAATGGTGCAGAAACAAAGGGATACCAGTTAGGAAAAAATATGGTAAAATGTCTGTGTCACACATTACATGTAAATACCTTGACTATGGGGACGCCTGGGTGGCTCAGTGGGTTGGGCCGCTGCCTTCTGCTGGGGTCATGATCCCAAGGTCCTGGGATCAAGTCCTGCATCGGGCTCTCTGCTCGGCAGGGAGCCTGCTTCTCTCCTCCCTGATCTGCCTGCCTCTCTGCCTACTTGTGTGATCTCTGTCTGTCAAATAAATAAATAAAACCTTTAAAAAAAAAATACCTTGACTACGGAGGGAACAAAATACCAAAAGTAAAAAACTGAAAGCAGGTTCACAAAATGATTTAGTTAAGACGATCTTACAGTCAAGGAAGATGTAACAGAAATTTGGGCTCAATTAGACCATGCTAGGATTCCCAAGGAAATGGAGGAGGATATAAGCTGAACTCGGGGTCAGAACCCAGTTGTTTATTGAAGGTATCACTGGATCGTGCACAGGTTCATATTCCAGAAGGTTGTTTAATCAGGCCCTGACACAGGACTTCTCTTTTTCAGTTTGCAATCAGAAATGGGCAGTGACTGAAGCAAGATGTGGGTGACTCACACCCAAAAAACTAATCAAACACCCCAAAGAGCTATCCAAGATGTACCAGAGTTAAAAAAAAAAAAAAGCTTGTAAAGAGGAGTGTTGTTCTGGCTGGGGGTTTGGGGACAGTTTCTGCTGGGCATGGCATCTTCAGACCGACTTTGATGACTATCTTGCCAACTCCACTGTCCTTGGCTTTTCTGATCTCTCACTGGAAATAATCCATAAGCCCTTTGCTAATCAATGTCGCTCCTTAGGCTCCTCTCCCTTGAGACATTAGGGACCTCTTCATGCCACCACTTCTGTGAACCCACTCCAGAGTAGAACAGGCCACACAGCCTTTTTTATGTATAGTTAATATGCAATAGTACTTAATAATATAGCTGTACCTCATGCAACATAATGATCAAAAAGAAGAAAAAAGAAATAAAAATATTATTTTTTCTCAGCAGAGTCCCAACAACTTTTGTTGTTGTGCTTCTTATTACTGGCTATATCTTCATTCCCCTTCTGTATGATAACCTATCAGAATATGTATAATAAGACTTCTCACCATGGAGGACTGTTAATCTTCAAAAACAGCTTCAAATAGCTATCATTTCAGCATCTGATGCAACTGAAAGGAAATAAATTTGTTTGCCAAGTTTGGGGAGAAAGAAGAAAAACCTTAAGATTGCTAGAAAACATGGGTGAAATTATTCATCATCTTAGAATAGAAAAAGCTTGCTAAGCAGAATACAAAAATGAGGAAGCTATGAAAGAAAAGATCAATTACCTTTTTACAACCCAAAAGGTATACTTCTTTTTTTTTTCAAAAGTTATACTTCTACTGCTTACTAATTTTATCATAGATTTATATAATATTTAGGGGAAAAAATCTTGTATGAATTAGCTCAGCTTTTTTCAGCTGAAATATTTCATTACCATCCTAATCCCTCCTCCCTTACAAAAAACACAAGGAATTCTTTACTGAGGTTAGTTTCTGAGTCTGTCTATGTGATAGAAAAGGGAAAAGCTAAATTAAGGTAAGAAATAAAGAAATGGGGGTGCCTGGATGGCTCAGTTAAGCATCTGCCTTCAGCTAAGGTCCTAATCCCAGAGTCCTAGGATTGAGCCCTGCGCAGGGAGTCTGGAATCTGTTTCTCCCTCTAACCCACACCCGGCTCTTTCTCTCTCTCTCAAATAAATAAATAAAGTCTTTGAAAAGGAAAGAAAGAAAACAGAGAAGGAATGAAGGAAGGACGGACAGACAGGAGGGACAAATGGGGTAGTTCTCTAATTCCACCTTTTTTGATCCATTCATTAATCCACCAGTTAAGGAAAATACATTGTTTTCATTGAGTCCCCATTACATCGGACATACCTGTGTTGAGGGGGATAAAACATAAAAACTTTCCAAATCCAAATGAATTACTTTGGTATTATCATCCTGCTGTTCCCCTCATAAATGTATAAACAGATTCTGAAAATTGAGAGAAGACAGTAACGAGATAAAATAAGCTATGTCGTGAACTTCCATTCCTCTGGATTGGGGCACAATTTCAAATCGCTTACCTTTTTTGTGGACAAATTACTTGTAATTTTCACTATCCTATATGAAAGAACGAGAAACCCAATTTCACATTAGTTTTGCAGAAAACTGTTCAGAGTTTCCACTCTATCCTGTTTTTTTTTCTTTCTTTCTCCTGTGTTTTCATCTTATAAAGTACACTGACTGATTTTTTGCAAAGAGTCTGATATGGGTGAAAGTTCATAAAAAATTTAAAATTTCAGAAGAAAGATTAAGTAGCACCGTGGGGAAAGGAAATCTAGCTTTTATTATACCACCATTATTGGTGGGATGGTGCTGGACATGTTGACGTACCATATCTCTTTTTGTTTTCATTACAATCGTATGATGGACTTATTATAATCTCTATTATTTTGGATGAGTCAAGTAAGACTCAGCTTAGTGAAGTGATGGCCAGTAATTGAAAGGCTGGCCTTTGAACCCTGGTCTGCATAATTCCAAGGACTGAAAGGGGAAGGGAGCAAATTAAAAAGGGGAATACAGAGTAAACAGATCCCAGGGTTTAGATTAAAAGTCTTCAGTTCAAATGCCTCCCCATTACTTGGTAAAAGTGCTTTCCTCTCTGGAGAAGACGATATAATAACACAGCCTAATTTACAAGGTTTTTATGAGTCTCAGATAAGGTAATGTTTGTGAAAATCACTCTGTAAACTGAAAAGCACCATACAAATTTGGTGTATAGCAATTATCACTGTGAGGTCTCTGTACACACACACACACACACACACACACACACACAAGAACACTTGATAAGAATTAAAATGCTCCAGAAAAACTATGCAGAGAAGCACAGAGGGAGACAAAGATGATCCATAACAACATAATAGATAAAATAACAGAAGAGAACATCTTACTAAATTACAATAAACTGTTTATAGAATTCTGAGAATACATTTATCTCTGACTCTTAAGTTTCTTGTATTTGGTAATGGAAATAACAAAGGAAAATGTTAAGTAGTTTGATTTTAAAGGGGAGAGGAAACTAGGAAGGCTTAAGTGGAAATAGAAAGCCATGAAAGATAGAAAGCATAGTAATCTAATCATGGAAATGTTTTCAAGTTATGGGATCAAGATACTTATCTGGCAACACATTCAGGGTCATGATTGCTGACATAAACTATTTTCTAGATGCTGCAAAATCATGTTTCCTTCAGAAGTTAAACAAGAGGGGAATTTGGAGCAAAGAATAGGCCATCTCTGGAAGATGAAATTGACATCATCAAGGGTGGAAGTGTATATCGCTGGATGGAAAGGCTAAGCAAAAGCAATATTACAAAAATCAAACTCTGTTGTTCCTTTCTAAACACAAGTTAATAAATTATACAAGGAGATAGTGACTGTTGCAGAACAACAGCAACAACAACAACAAAAACCCTGTTTTGTTTTTTCAAGTTTTTCTTTAAATTCCAGTCAACATGCAGTGTTTTGTTAGTTTTATGTATAGAATTTAGTGATTCAACATTTGCATATAACACCCAGTGCTCATAACATGAAGTGCCCTCATGAATGCCCATGACCTACTTCATCCATCTCTCCACGCTCCTCCTCTCTGGTAACCATGAGTGTGTTCTCTATTGTTAAGTGTCTGTTTCTTCATTTGCCTCTCTTCTTTTTCTCCCTATGTTCATCTGTTTTGTTTCTTAAGTTCCACGTGAGTGAGATCATAAGGTATTTGTCTTTCTCTCACTGACTTATTTCACTTAGCATAATCTCTCTAGCTCCATGCACATCATTGCAAATGGCAAGATTTCATTCTTTTTTATGGATGAATAATATTCCATTGTGTGTGTGTGTGTGTGTGTGTGTGTGTGTGAATCCCACATCTTTAACCATTCACCAGTTGATGGATATTTGGACTCTTTCCATAAATTGGCTATTACTGATAATGCTGCTATAAACATTGGGGTCCCTATTTCCCTTCAAATCACTATTTTTGTGTCTTTTAGTTACATACATAGTAGTGTAATTCCTAGATCATAGAATAGTTCTATTTTTAATTTTTTGAGGAACCTCCATATTATCTTTGAAAGTGGCTGCACATTTTGCATTCCCACCAATAGTGCAAGAGGGTTCTCTTTCTCCACATCCTCACCAAAACCTGCTGTTTCCTGTTGTTCATTTTAGCCATTCTAACTGGTGTGAGGTAATATCTCATTGTAGTTTTGATTTGTATTTCCCTGATGATAAGCGATGTTGAGCATCTTTTCATGTGTCTGTTAGCCATCTGTTAGAGATGTTTTCTGTGGAGAAATGTCTGTTCATGTCTTCTGCCCAGTTTTTAAATGGATTAATTTTTTTCAGGGTGTTGAGTTTGATAAATTCTTTGTAGATTTTGAATACTAGCCCTTTATCAGCTATGTCATTTGCAGATATCTTCTCTTGTTCTATAGGTTGCCTTTTTGTTTTACCGATTGTTGCCTTCCCTTGTGTAGAAGGTTTTTATTTTTATGTGGTCCCAATAGTTTATTTTTGCTTTTGTTTTCCTTGCCTCTGGAGATGTATCTAGTAGGAAGTTGTTATGGCTGATGTCAAAGAGGGTGTGTTTTCCTCTAGAATTTTGATGGTTTCCTGTCTCAAATTTAGGTCTTTAATCCATTTTGAACTTATTTTTGTGTATGGTATAAGAAAGTGGTCCAGTTTCATTCTTCTGCATGTGGCTGTCCTATTTTCCCAGCATCATTTGTTGAAGACACTATCCTTTTTCAATTGGATATTCTTTCCTACTTGATTGAAGATTAGTTGGTCATCCATTTCTGGGTTTTCTATTCTGTTCCATTGATCTATGTGTCTGTTCTTGTGCTAGTGCCATACTGTCTAGATCACTACAGCTTTGTAATAGAGCTTGAAGTCTGGAATTGTGATGCTTCCAGCTTTGCTTTTCCTTTTCAAGATTGCTAGTAGCAATGTCCACAATAGCCAAACTATGAAAAGAACCTAGGGGTCCATCAACAGAGGAATGGATAAAGAAGATGTGGTACATATATACAATGGAATACTATGTAGCCATCAAAAGATGAAATCCTGACACTTGCAATGACATGGATGAATCTAGAGGGTATTATGCTAAGTGAAATAAGTCAGTCAGAGAAAGACAATTATCATATGATCTATCTGATATGAGGAATTTGAGAGGCAGGCCGGTGGGTCATGGGAGGTAGGAGGGGAAAAAAATGAAACAAGATGGGACCAGGGAGGGAGACAAACCATAAGAGACTCTTAATCTCAGGAAGCAAATTGAGGGTTTCTGGGGGGTGGTGGGAGAGGGATAGGGTGGTTGAGTGATGGACATTGGGGAGGGTATGTGCTATATGTGAGTGCTATGACTTGTGTAAGACTGATGATACACAGACCTGTACCCCCTGAAACAAATAATACATTATAAGTTAATAAAAAAAAAGAAAGGAAAGAAAAGAAAAGAAAAAAGAAACAAAAAGGAAAGAAAAGAAAAGAGAAAGGTAGAGAAAAGAAAAAAGAAAAGAAAAGAAAAAGATTGCTTTGGCTATTTGGAGTTTTTGTGATTCCATACAAATTTTAGGATTGAAAATTCCCTATATTTTAAAAAAGATATATTTGATTCCTGAAATTATATTGTGCAGAGTATGTTAAGAGAAACATCTTTTGCAATGTAGACTGTGGTTGATCTGGGTTGGAAGGAAGGGTTAAATCATCCAATAAGTAATTTAAATAAAAGCTCTTACTCTTCCAAAACTCACATGAGCTTTATATATCTCTTTCCCAAGAAGGATGAAAACCTGTTTAGCCACCTAAACAAATCCAGTCAAATCTGAAAGACCATGCTCTAAGTAGAAATGAAGCATTTGGGAAAACATGTTCAAGAGGTCACATGGTTGGTATGGCCAATTGCCTTGGAGAAACTGCTATTTGCATAGGTGCCATCTTACAATATACTTAAAGTTATAAGACAAGAAACTGAATAACTTAATTCTTTCCACCTCTGCATCTGGATAGCAAGTCTGAAACCTACTTGTGATCCAGATGTATACATATAACTTCAAGTTTTTTAAATACCTGGACTATTAAATTTTACTATTAAAACCTACCTAGAATTTTTGTCATTTTCCTCATATTCTATGATTTATTTTAAATATTTGTGGTTTTGGTATTGTAGGTATAAATATCAGCTCCCTTTTGTACCTCAGTTAGCTCATCCATCAAATACGGATAATAATAGTACTATATTGTAGAATAATTTTGAGGATTAAATGAGTATATATAAAGTGCTGAGTATTGGCACTCAAATACTGGTAATATTGGTAATAAAATATTATACAAATACAATATTATATTACCAAATTATTTTACAAGATAAAATAACCAGATAACCAAAGGGTATTCAGAGCCCTCACCAGTATTTCTGGGCACAACCAAAGGATAAGCACTTCCATGTGCCTCAGTGATGCCTGTCACAGCTCCCTCTGAACAACTGCCCCAGTCTCCTGCTATCACTGATTCCTTACTGCCCCCTGCTCTTTTCTTCCCACCCTTGTCTCAAGCATGAGTTTAGCCCTTCCCTTTCTCCTAATACCCTAGGGCAAAACTGTTACAATATTGTTGTCAATACAGAAGGTTTAAAGAAAAGTTTGAGAGGAGTGCCTGGGTGGCTCAATTGGTTATGCATCTACCTTTCACTCAGTCATGATCCCAGGGTCTTCAGATGGAGCCCCATGGTGGGGGGGGGGGGTCCCTGCTCAGCAGGGAGCCTGCTTCTCCTTCTCTCTCTGCTATTCCCCTGCTTGTACTCTCTCTCTCAAATAAATAAATAAACTCCTTAAGAAAAATAAAATAAAGAAAAGTTTGAGAATAAAGCAAAACAAACAACACAAATCCTATCACCTCAGCACAATAATCTTCCCTCACCCACTCGGATATGTTCCGACAGCCCAGTAGAAGCCTGAAATACAGATAACACCAAATCCTATATATACTATGTTTTTTCCTATACATGCATGATAAAGTTTAATTTATAAATTTGGCATACTAAGAAATCAACAATATTAAAATACTACAATTATAATGGTGTAAGGTAATAAAAGTTATGTGAATGTGGTCTCTCTCAATCTCAAAATATCCTATTATACTGCACTCAGTTTTTCTTGTGAAGATGTGAGGTGATAAAAGGTCTACATGATGAAATGAAGGAGATGAATGACGTGGCATTGTAGCATCAGGCTACTGTTGACCTTCTGACAATACATCAGAAGGAGGTCCATCTGCGTCTGGGCCAGAGAAAACAAAACTGTGGATAAGGGAGGGCTACTGGACTCCTAACATGGCTGTAACAGGCCACTGCTGATATGGGGACAACTGGTAGTCCCTTCTCCTGAAGCCCCCCTACTGTCCAATGGCTCTGTCCCTGAGGAGGCTTTCAAACATCTGTTCATTTCCCAGAGTCCTCTAGGACACTGCCTCTCCCCAGACTGTGTCTCCTCCAAGCAGAGAAAGGGCAGATTAAAAAATTCTAATACTTTCTTATACAAAATAGTTTATCTTCCTTGTGAAATAACCTCACATTCTAACTAGTCTGGGGGTACCATTCACAATTAAAATGACTTCCTAAACAAAAAATTCCATTTGCTATTACAGGACAGAATGCAAAACATCTGGATTTACAATACAACATTGTTGTCCAACTGTACATTTAGCTATAATACAGAACCTAATTGATGTGCCACAATTTATTTTCAGTAGGTACATGAGGTAAAGATGCATTAGCACGTGAGCGATGCCTCCAGTTACACAATTACAGATGTGAGGCTCAGAAGCATCGTGATCAGAATAAGGAATGTGGAGTCAAAGGACCTGGAAGTATATCTAGACTTCTCCAATACTAGCTGTGTAGTCTTACTACCTCACTTAGACTCACTAATGCTGATTTTCAGTCTCTGTAAAATGAGGAGCTGCCTACCTAAAAATTCTAAGTTTATGTGACAGAAAAAAAAAAAAAAAAACAAGAAAATGTTGGGATGGAATACTGAAACTTAATTGCCTTTTGCAATTATAAATTATTAGTCACATTAGCATATGTCTTAGCTCTTAATTTCATTTGAAACCTAGTATAAAAATCTAACATTTCACTCAATCCATTCCTATACAAGATCACTGATACATAATCAGCCTCTGCTATAATTATTCTTTTAAAAAAAGATCAACGGGACGCCTGGGTGGCTCAGTTGGTTAAGCGGCTGCCTTTGGCTCAGGTCATGATCCCAGCGTCCTGGGATCGAGTCCCACATCGGGCTCATTGCTCGGCAGGGAGCCTGCTTCTCTCTCTGCCTCTGCCTGCCTCTCTGTCTGCCTGTGCTCGATCTCTCTCTCTCTCTAACTAATAAATAAATAAAATCTTTAAAAAATTTTTTTAAAAAATTTTTTAAAAATCAAGAGCGATGATTGATGGCTGTAACAGAAATTATACACACACACAAATGCACACACATAAGATCAGCTTCTGCTTTTGATGCAAATTCAGTTTTTAAGAGCTAGCTTAAATTCTCATCCAAAGCAATTGTGAAGAGATAAAGATGCAAAGCAGGACTTAGAAAACTAGTAGGGAAAAATAAGAGTTTCCATAGAAATAGATGATATAACAAATGTCAGTAGCTTCCATATCCCACACTTACCTGATGTTATTAGTCCTCACTACTTCACTTTATTTTGATGTGACCCAGCTTGGTAAGAAAAAATATGGTGATCCCCAGGTAGTAGAATTGGGATGAGGAGGGCTGGAAGAGATGCAGCATACTGACACATGCAATAATACTTATTGGTTCTTTAGATGATGGGAGGGATTATTAGTGCATGGGTTGGGAAGCGTTCTCAGGGCTCCAGCTTCAGTCACTGGATTAAGAGCTGGAGCAGCAAATATAAGAGAGAACTGAGAAACAACAGCATGGTTAGATAAGAGAAAGGATGGCAGATGAGTCTAGTTTGGGAAATGTCATGTGGATGTAATGTATGTCCAATTGACAAGTGAATATAGTTCTGAGACTAAACCCAGAAGTCTGAATTAATATAGAGATTCTGAAACAATCAAACAGAAGGCATTTAAGACAGAAATAGAGATAAGATTATCTTAGAACATCATGGACCAATGACAGAACCTTGAGGAACAGCACTGTTTAAAGGACATACAGATCAGAAAGAAAATAGAGAAGTAACGATCAGAAAAGAGGAATACCAGAATTGTCTAAAGAGACACACATGGCCTTCAGTGTCAAAAACAATGGAACATCTTTCACAGACAAAGTAAAAAGGAGAGATCAAAAAGAGAAGTGAATTTCCAGTTGAGCATGTAGGAGAGAGGAGATAAGGACAAACGTTCTCTATGGAACTAGAGGCACTGGTCTGCAGTGACCATCTTCCCCCTCAGACATAAGAAGGTAAGCAAAAAATACAAAAGTGTATGTGCATGACACTTTGGAGAAGTGAAAGAGGACAGGAGGATGAAAGAGTTCACTCTAAGAAAGTAGTTTTACTTTATATTTTAATTTTTTTCTTCTTGAGTATAGAATTCTGGGTTAAGAGGTTTTTGGTTTTTGTTTGTTTTCTTTCTTTCAGTACTTTAATGGTATCATTCCTTTGTCTTCTTTCTTGTAAATATTCTGGAGATGTCTGCTGTAATTCTTATCCTTGTTCCTCTGTAGGTAAACTGTTCTATTTTTTTTTTTCCTCTAATTGCCTTCAAGATTTTCTGTCCTTGAATTTTGTTACTTTGATATGCCTGTGTGTGTGTGTGTGTGTGTGTTTTGCTATGTACCTGGCTTGGTGAACTCCAAGCTTTTGAGTTTATGATTTGGTATCTATCATTAATTTTAGAAAATCATCAGTCATTATTTCTTCAAATGTTTCTCCTGCCCCATTTTCTTCTCCTGTGATTTCAATTATGCATGTGCTATACCATTAAATATTGTACTATAACTTTGAGATGCTCTGCTATGCACTTGCATGTCTGCCCACTCCCACCAGCCCCTTCTCTTTCTCTCATTTTTTTCTCTTTGTATTGCAGTTTGAGTAATTTCTGACTTATCTTCAAGTTCACTAATTCTTTCCTGAGCTCTGTCAAATTAGTTCAAAACTAATGAACTCAAACACACTCTACATCTCTGTTACTGTGTTTTTGTTTTTGTTCCTTTATTTCTAGGACTTCCATTTGACTCTTTGTTATAATTTCCATCCCTCTGCTGAAATTATCTGATCTCACATGCTGTCAATCTTTTTCATTAGAGATTTTTTTTTTTAGATTTTATTTATCTATCAGAGAGAGAGTGGGAGCAAGCACAGGCAGACAGAATGGCAGGCAGAGGCAGAGGGAGAAGCAGGCTCCCCGCTGAGCAAGGAGCCCAATGTGGGACTCGATCCCAGGACGCCGGGATCATGACCTGAGCCGAAGGCAGCCGCCCAACCAACTGAGCCACCCAGGCATCCCTCATTAGAGATTTCTAACACAAATTATAATTACTTTAAATTCCTTGTCTGAGAAACCCAACATTTGTTCCATATCTGGAATGATTCTGTATATTGTTTGGTTTCTTTGGAGTATTTTCTCTTGCCTTTTCATATGACTCAATTTTTTGCTGAAAACTGGATATCTTGTGTAGACAGCAGATACTGAGTTAAATATATTTTTGTGCTTCAAGTGAGCATGCTTTTCCATCTGCGAGGTCTTTTGCACAGGAATTTGAATTAATCTAGCCAGTAACTGGACTAGATTTGAGGGCTTTTGTTATGATCAATCACAGTGTACCACAGGTTTCTCTAGTGATATCACATGGTTAGGTTGTGGAACAACTTCCCAGGGGTCATTTTCTTAATATCTGCCCCACCCTTAGTTATGGGTCCTCCTTTAGTGCTGGGCCTCAGACTCTCTGTCTTTTGACACACTTGCAGCCATCTTCCACTGCTAATTTTAGTGCCTGCTGGGATGCTGGTGGGTACTCGGAGAGAAATAAGTATTACTAGATGTTCTGATTTAGCCTTAGTCTGAGGTAGGCACTGTGTCCCTAGGTCTCATAACTGCTCCTGCCCATCCTCCAACTATAGTGCCAGTCTTGGCACATATTCTTACCTCGCCCCTAAGGAGACAGTTTGTTTTTCCCTTGTTACCTTCCTCATCAATGGATTTACCCCAGTGCTCTACGTCAGCAGTTCTTGTTGCTTTTTACCTTTGCAGATTAACTCTTTTATCCCACTGTAGAGATTGGTCTACTATCAATTTGTTTTTAAGATTTTATTTATTTATTTGACAGAGAGACGGTGAGCACACAAGCAGGGGGAGCAGCAGAGGCATAAAGAGAAACAAGTTCCCTGCTGAGCAAGGAGCCCAACTTGAGACTCCATCCCAGTGTGCTGGGATCATGACCAGAGCCGAAGGCAGGCGCTAAACCAAATGAGCCACTCAGGTGTCCCTACTTTCAATTGTGGCTGCTGTTGTCCTATCCAAACTTCCCAGTTAGCACCTAGTGAGGTTTGTGGAGGAAAAACCCATTAAAGGATCCCTCTGTTATTTATGCAACCTCCAGTGTGTCCACACACTCATGCTAGCTCACACTCAGCCTCTAGCAATCCATTCAGTTTTAGCTGAATCTCCTTCCTGGTTTATATGGCATCTGGTGATGTCTGCCTGATGTAAGTAAATAATGGCATCCTCTTTCTCCATCTTGACAAGTGCCTCTCTTCCTATATTTGGGGCTGGTTGACTGTCTCAAAACCTCAATTCTCCGATGGATTTTTTTTTTTTTTTTTTTTTTAGAGTCATGAATGTGTCATTTCTTCAGCTATGTCTTTGGGGAAGGAGGGAATAGCACTCTTCGAAGCTCTGTACATCTCTGAGCTTAAAGCAGAAGCTAGACAGTTCATTCTAGAATTTCTCAATATTCTAAAATTAAGACATGGAGATTATCTATGGGAGTAATACAAGTGAAAGGATTTGGTGAAAATGGTAACAGTTTGGATGCACTGAAGTTGCAGTGCCTCTGAATTTGTTTATTGGAACGGGAGTACTCTTGGCTGAGAAGTGACACTAATATGTTTTAAGGCCTTCATGGTAGAAGTTGAGAGAAGGTGCAGCAAGTAGTTCCCTAAAGGAAAAGGTTTTGGCCCAGCTCTGAAGGAAGTTTGCTTCTTTGGTAGGACAAAGGCCAGGCTAACATCCTTGGCTAGAATGTTTATTCCAGTTAAATTTTTCTGAAGGAAACTGTAGAATGAGTTTTCATGTGGGAAAGGGTTGTATCTTTGTAAATTTTTATGTTTATACTTACACATGGAACAAGGAGTTCCTCCTGGGTCTCAGTGGAGTCCAGAGCCTGGGTACCAGGTAGGATACAAGAAAAAAAAGGCATTTCATGTGGGAGAAACACAAAGCAACTAAGAGGTATGTCACTGACTAAGGAGTAAGGACTTGATAAGAGGTTGTTTCTGTAAATGTTAAGAATGATCATTTCTTATATTCGATTATAAGTATTGTTTTCTTTCCTGCACTGTGGTTTCCTCCCATTATGTCCAGCACTCAGTAAAGTCTCGTTACATGTAACAGCATGGAGCTGGTCATGCTTCACAGAAGGAAGGGAGAAACCATAGTGTCCACCCTTGGGCCCAATGGTTCAGAGGCCTCTTTGCTAATAGAGAGAAGACAGGCTTGATGTCACCACGGGTGACTTGCAGGGGTCAAAATGGTGGATGTGAGCAGAGAGCTGGGCAAAGTTGCTCTCATTAGAATATAAAATAAAAAGATTTAGATCACTTTAAAGCAGAGCCACTCAGAACATTATAACCTTCTTTTTACCTCTCCATTGGCAACATGGGTGAGAGGATTAATGTTTAAGGCAGAAATAATTTTAAAATAGTTCTTTCAATTCTCAGGAAAGTGAATCTTTGTTATTCCGTCCATTCTTAAAGATGACAGATGTCCAACAGAGATAGTGTTTTTGTATGTTGGCAGATGCTTAATGAGCTTAAGTCATTAATCAGCATCATGTTTATGCTTTGGATGGAAAGGATAGGCAGAGTCTATACTTTGACTATAAGCATCATAATGTGAAAAACATTTATTGAGCCTGTTCTGATTATATATATATATATATATATATACATATACATATATATATAGTATTGGAAATATAGTCCTAATCTTAGCATTGAAAGAAATCTTCCCATTTATTTAATCTACTCCTGCCAATTTTACAAATCAGTAAAACTTAGACCAGAAAGGTAACTCACTCAAGGTCACATAATGGTAAGAATTTATGAAATGAAAGTGCAGGATAATTTAATTAATGATATGTATTACTTTAATGAAAGTATGTAACTTTGGTTTCAAATGAGCAGATATCAATTAACATATCTGTTAATCTTCCTCACCCATGTCTATATGTACAGGCATTTATGCCTATATGTCTCTATATTTATGACTATATATACATTACAAACACATTTATAAATATAATAGCAGTAAATTAAAAATCATAAATTAAGATATTTAAGATTCTTATAAGTCACAGAATAATATTAAGAAAAATATCCATTTGGGGCACCTGGGTGGCTCAGTGGATTAAGCCGTTGCCTTCGGCTCAGGTCATGATCTCGGGTCCTGGGATCGAGCCCCGCATCGGGCTCTCTGCTCAGCGGGGAGCCTGCTTCCCCTTCTCTCTCTGCCTCCCTCTATGCCTACTTGTGATCTCTCTCTCTGTCAGATAAATAAATAAAATCTTAAAAAAAAAAAAGAACAATATCCATTTGAAGAACCATAAAATTTGATCAGAACTTTGAAAGATCTCATTGTAAGACCATCTCATAATTGCCTCAGAAAAGACTGCTCCAACATTAGAAAACCTATCAGAAAGTTATAACTTACACCTGTTCTTAATAGACAACAATACTACACAGTGGAGGACACATTCCTTTTTGACCATTTTGCCAATGATTTCAATTGCTTTGGCCAAGGGAATACATGTTCTGAGTCCCTGCATGAACAAATGGAGGGAAAAAAATCTTTTGCTTCTTAAGTTTTGATATGCATACATACTAGGGAGTTCTCATCTTTTTCTCAACTCCCTTGTATAATTTGAATACTCCATCAGAGACTACTGCTTCTGAGCAATGCCTAGGTCTCTCTTGATAGAATTCATATTGTTTAGCAGCAACCCTGCTGCTAAATTAATGTTAGGTAATGGCCCCTTCTAGAAATATACAAAATGGTGATTATTATATAAAATTAATATTTTAAAGCACATGCAGTAAGCAGAGATGAAGGGCCTCTAAAGCTTGTATCTTTTGTTTTCAATGGGTTGCGGCAAAGATAGTTTTCTTTGTGGCGCTATGGTGTTGTCATCGTTTTCAGTAGCTATAATACATTTGGTTTTTAATGCTCAGTGATCCAGATTCTCTGAAGAGCTTAAATCCTAACCTGGCTATGACTTGGTGGAGTGCTAACTCTCTGAACCTCTGGGGTACCATTGAGTGCACAGCTCTGTGGATAAGACTGCTGTCATACGGTCATATAACTGGTGAGAGCTTAATAAATATTGTTGACTGAATTAAAGTCAGGATGTTGAGAGCTATAAACATGTCCAACTCGTTGACACAGAAGCAATATTGCCAAAACAGAAGTCTAGACTGCTACAGTAGTAAAATCAGAAAGGGAAAAGACAGATATGACCCTGAGTCACAAGCAAACTGTCATAGTCCCAGGCACTGTGCTGGAAATGGGGTTGTCCTTGTATTTCCACGTGTGTGGTATATGACCCAAACTAGGTGATAGAAGGTACTGGAAAGCAGTGGTGGGGTTGGGAGAGGGGTGCTAACTATTTAACAATAAATCTTTCTTGATCTTGGCATCATGGCTTTTAACATGCATAATTGAGGAGAACATGTTAACAGACAGAATGACCTTTTTCAACAATAAAAGTAAAGTTGTTCTACATTACTCTGTTTACTGATGGATCAATTCTGTATAAAAATCCCTAAGACTTAAATTACTTGGTACAGAAGCATATGATACAACTAAATACTGTATAACATTATTTTGGATTGTTTTTTGCTGGGTTGGTTTGACTTTTTGTTTATTTCTATTTTATAACATGCTTTTGATACTGTTTTCTCAAACCTCCTACCCTTGAGAGCAATGATCTTGGGAAACCAAATAAACACATCAAGAATTTTCATTGAAATCATTTCTAACCTTTAAAACCTTTGATTGGGGTGCCTGGGTGGCTCAGTGGGTTAAGCCTCTGCCTTCAGCTCAGGTCATGATCTCAGGGTCCTGAGATTGAGCCCCCTATCTGGCTCTCTGCTCAGCAGGGAGCCTGCCTCCCCCACCCTCTCTCTGCCTGCCTCTCCGCCTGTTTGTGATCTCTCTCTCTGTCAAATAAATAAATAAAGTCTTTAAAAAAAATAAAAAATAAATAAAACCTTTGCTTACAGGTAGCCATCTCAACAGTAAAAAGTGATACTTAACCATAATTTTAAAAATAGAGAATTGGTTATAGTTAAGTAGCCTTTAAAAGTTTTTTTTTTTTTTCTGGAGCAAAATATTAATAATAGGAAACTCCACAATGTTATTATGCTTTTCTTCATAATTCTACTTTGTTACAGAGTGATACTGTCTACAAGAATTGAATAGTTATTATCGATTCAACAAGACTCCTCTCTATTTTTATGTATCTTTGGTGTTTACATTGTTAACTACAATATGTGCAATTATTTCTGGGACATAATCATTTGGAATTCAACTCCAACTTGAAATTGACCAAAAATGAAATAGCAAACACATCATAATATAAAAAAAAAAAAAAGTGGAGATTTTTCTAAGACAACAGTGTAATGACGGACTTTGGTCACTAAAACCATCATGGGATTGATGTCAAAGGAAATGGTTGGTGACCAGACCTTATTCTTTCAAACTTTTCCTCCATACTCACAGTCATTTTGTTCTCAGCTATTCTTGTACTATTGTTGATTATCTGAAAAAGATTCTTTTTAACTGTTGTAAAATAATCTATGTTTTTGCAACAATGAGCATAATTGACAATTACGGCACATTATTCACAGCTCAGATTATCTGCCAAACAAGTTACCCACAATGTGATGAAGACAAGTACACAGAGGTGGGAGAGGGACCAGACTTCAGACTCCCTGGCAAGAATTAAAGATTAAAGTGGGATGGACTTGAGTGGTTAGGTTTAGGGTGGGGAGGAGGATAAAGAGTAACAAAATTATTTAAAAAATGTAATTTTTTGGTCAAAAATGTAATTTAGTTGTCAAGTATATTCTCTAAAGGGAGAGGCCATAAGTATCTTACTCACTATTGGCTAGCCAGAGTCCAGCATAGCTCCTGACTCAGTAACCATTCAACAGACATTTGCTGAATTTTGTAAAGAGCACAAGCAGGAAAGCAAGAGTAATAATGAAAAGAATGAAACCTCTAAAACTACAGGTTGTTATTTCAGTTTGTGGCCAATAAAAACAAATACAAGCATACTATCTGGTTTTGCTCTGTGCATTACACTTTTCAAAGCAGCTGTACATATAGAATCTCTTCTGACTTTCTTTGAACTCTGATGAGTCACCACGGGGAAAAGTCCAGTTTACATATACTTAACTTTATCAGGATCCTAAGTTGTGACAACTTGTTTTTTTGAAGTTCCATTTATTTATTTGAGAGAGACAGAGACAGACAGAGAGAGTGAGCATGTTTGGGGGAAAGGGCAGAGGGAAAGAATCTCAAATAGACCCCCCACTGAGCACAAACAGCTTCCCCACCCCACTCCCACCCATGCAGGTGGCAGGATCTCATGACTCCAAGATCCTGACCTGAGCCGAAATGCTCAACTGACTGGGCCACCCAGGCCCCAGGTTGTGACAGCTTCTGCAATCTTGTACTTAGATGGTGACTGATACAGTAGAGAAAGGAGGCCAGTCTGGGAAGGGAACCATTATTTTTATTTTAACCATAAAATTACCAAAACAATCACTCTTATAGGGTAACTGTGAGGAATAATAAATGTAGATACCTCGGCAATGCCATACAAAATGTATCATCTTTCCCAAAGTTCTGTCTGCTCTACCCTCTCCAGGCAGGCACTAACGGAATGAAATGTTATAAACTGCTCAGCCTGGTCCATGAAAAGAGCAATTCCTTACCCAAATTGTGCAATATAAAGTATGGCTGGAAAAAGGTTTTTTTAAAGAACAAGACAAATTTGGTTTTCAAACTTTGGACAGCATTTTTAAAGTCTTCTAGGCAAAGAGGCTGAGAGGCCTATTTCACCAGGTGGGCTCCCAGCTCCAGACTCAAAACTGACAGCCCATTTAGCTGGGCTTTCAACTCAATATGCAAAGAACTTTCCAGATATGCTGTACCCTTCAAACACTCATTTGCTTCTGGTTTTGAATGAACACTAAACAACAATTCTGTCAAAAGAGAACAGGGAACTTCAATTAAAAGACATCTGGTGAGTGCCAATTTTATCCAAATGTAGAGCATCCAAAAGAATCTGAAGTCAAACAGAGGGCAATTTCATCAAGAAACTAACAAATCGAATTGAACAGAAAAGATCCTGAATCTTTCCTACTGGTAGGAAGAAAATGATACATGACAGTAGCAAATCAAGAATTTAATGTAAAATACTATAAGATACTTTAGAATTCAATGCATAAGAGAACTGATTAATGAAGAATTAAAATGTATCCAGTTCATTCATTCTATCAGATGAGAAGATTTATAAACAGTTATGGGTTCAGAAAATATAAACAGAGGTATTATAAGGAAAGTTACTTAAAAATTATTTTACTGGGGCACCTGGGTGGCTCAGTGGGTTAAAACCTCTACCTTTGGCTTCGGTCGTAATCCCAGGGTCCTGGGATGGAGCCCACATTAGGGCTCTCTGCTCAGTGGGAAGCCTGCTTCTTCCTCTCTCTGCCTGCCTCTGCCTACCTGTGGTCTCTGTCTGTCAAATAAATAAATAAAATCTATTAAAAAAATTTTTTTACTTATCTTATTTTAATCCAATTAGCTAACATACAGTATATCATTAGTTTCAGATGTAGAGTTCAGTAATTCATAAGCTGCCTATAACACCCAGTGCTCATCACATCACATGCCCTCCTTTATGCCCATCACCCAGTTTCCCCGTCCCTCTCCAGCAACCCTCAGTTTGTTCCCTATGATTAAGAGTCTCTTATAGTTGGTCTCTCTCTTTGATTTCATCTTATTTTATTTTTCCTTCCCTTCCCCTATGATCCTCTGTTTGGTTTCTTAAGTTCCACATATGAGTCAAAATATATGATACTTGTCTTTCTCTGACTGACTTATTTTATTTAGCACAGTACCCTCCAGTTCCATCCACATTGATGTAAATGGTAAGATTTTATCCTTTTTGATAGCTGAGTAACATTCCATTATATTTATATACCACATCTTCTTCATCCATTCATCTGTTGATGGACATCTGGGCTCTTTTCATAGTTTGGCTATTTGTGGACACTGCTGCTATAAACAATGGGGTGCAGGTGTGCCTTCAGATCACAACACCTGTATCCTTTGGATAAATACCTAGTAGAGCAGCTGCTGGGTCATAGGGTAGCTCTATTTTTAACTTCTTGAGGAACCTCCATACTGTTTTCCAGTTTATAATAACCTCTGACTTAAAAATACACTACTATAAGTATAGAAATCTGTACGTGTCTCTCCTTTTTGTCTGTACATTCACTTCCCACTTTGGTCAGCATAAAAGCAAATGGTATTGGTTAAGGGAATAGAGATGGTTCAGATAACCAGGCTGAAAAATCTGAAAACTTAGTTCAACTAGTAAATCCATTAACAGGGCTATGAAATTCAGAGATCTTTATCACTGGATTGGATGTCCATAACCAACAATATGTTAAAAGTAAAATAAGAATAGGAATGGAAGAGAAAACATTTTTAAGTAAAATTGAAATTAGCCCTGAGATCTATGAAAAGATTATCAGAACCTCAAAAATCATCACTGAGTTTCCCTACCATAAAATCTAGAAAACAGGAAATGAAAAGGATGATGTTCACCAAATCATTTTCAGGGTCATCCAAATGAGAGAATATGTGGCCTCTGGAATATCTGTCACCATCCTTTGGGCATAGATATCACAGTGACTTCTTAAAATCAGCCCACAAGTATATCAAACTCTAGGAATTTATCCATACCTTGTAAGTTGTCCAATTTGTTGGCATATAGATTTTCATATTATTCTGACACAACTGTTTGTTATTTCTGTAGTATCAATCATTACTACTCTTCCATTAGTGACTTTTGTTTATTTGGATCCTTCTCTCTCTCCCTCTCTCTTATTATGAGTCTGGCTAGATGTTTATCAATTTTGTTGATCTTTTCAAATAACTAGCTCATGGTTTCATTGATCTGTTCACTGTTTTTGTTCTTTGTGGGTTAGTGTGTGTGTGTGTGTGTGTGTGTGTGTGTGTGTTTCTGTATCATTTATTTCTGCTCTAATTTTTATTATTGCCTTTCTTTTTCTGGGTTTGGGTTTTGTTTATTCTTCTTTTTCTAGTTCAATTAGGTGTAAGGTTGAGTTGTTTATTTGAGATTTTTCTTGCTTCTTTTTTTTTTTTTAAGTATTTTATTTATTTATTTGTCAGAGAGAGAGCACAAGCAGGCAGAGAGGCAGGTAGACAGGAGGAAGCAGGCTCCCTGCTGAGCAGAGAGCCAGATGTGAGGCTCAATCCCAGGACCCTGATATCATGACCTGAGCTGAAGGCAGAGGCTATAACCCACTGAGCTACCCAGGCGCCCCTTTTTCTTGCTTCTTGAGGGCAGCCTGTATTGCTATATACTTCCCTCTTAGAACCTCGTTTGTTGCATCCCAAAGGTTTTGGACCACTGTATTTTCATTTTCATTTGTTTCACATACTTTTTTTTTTTTTAAGATTTTATTTATTTATTTGTCAGAGAGAGAGAGAGAGAGCGCGAGCACAGGCAGACAGAGTGGCAGGCAGAGGCAGAGGGAGAAGCAGGCTCCCTGCCAAGCAAGGAGCCCGATGTGGGACTCGATCCCAGGACACTGGGATCATGACCTGAGCCGAAGGCAGCCGCTTAACCAACTGAGCAACCCAGGCGTCCCTGTTTCACATACTTTTTGATTTCTTCTTTGATTTCCTGGGTGACCCATTCAATGTTGAGTAACATGTTATTTAACCTTCATATATTCATGCTCTCTCCAAATTTTCTCTTGTGGTTGATTTCTAATTTCATATTATCTACCAAAACTAAGGCAGGAAGAAATAGAAAATTGGAACAGACTGATTACCAGCATTGAAACTGAATATCTAATTTAAAAAAAAAAAAAAAAAAACTCCCAAAAAACAAAAGCCCAAGACCAAATGACTCTACAGGTGAATTCTACAAAACATTTAAAGAAGTTACCACCATTCTTCTCAAAGTATTCCAAAACATGCAATGCAAAGAAGATGGAAAACTTCCAAATTTACTCTGTGAGGCCAGTATCACCCTAATAACAAAACCAGATAAGGATACCACAAAGAAATAGAACTATTTATCATGAATTTCTCATGAATATAGATGCCAAAATCCTTAACAAAATATTAGTCTAACAATATGTTAAAAAAAATCATATACCACATCAAGTGGGATTTATTCCTGGGATGCAGGGGTGGTTCAGTATTCCCAAAACCATCAACATGATACATCACATTAATAAGAGAAAAGATAAAAACCATATATGATCATTTTGATAGATACAGAAAAAGCATTTGACAAAGTAAAACGTCCATTCATTATAAAAAGTCTTTGCAAATTAATTGTAGGGGTGACATACCTCAACATAATCAAGGCCTTATATGAAAAGCCCAAACCAACATTACTCTTGGTGGCAAGGAACTGAGAGCATTTCCCCTAAGGTCAGAAACAAGACAATGTCCACTCACCACTTTTATTTAACAGTCATAGCCAAAGCAATAAGACAACATAAAGAAATAAAAGACATCAAAACTGGTAAGAGAAGTAAATCTCTTACCATTCACAGATGACATCATACAGAAAACCTAGAGACTCCACCAAAAACTACCAGAACTGATAAATGAATCTGGTAAATTCAGTAGGATACAAAATCAATGTATAGAAATCTGTTGCATTTCTATACACTACTAATGAAGCAGCAGAAAGTGAAATTAAGAAAGCAATTCCATTTACAATTATATCAAAAACAATAAAATATCTAGGAATAAACTTTTTTTTTAAAGATTTTATTTATTTATTTGACAGACAGAGATCACAAGTAGGCAGAGAGGCAGGCAGGGGCGGGGGAGGGTGGGGAGGGCGGGAGCAGGCTCCCTGTTGAGCAGAGAGCCCGATGCAGGGCTTGATCCCAGGACCCTGAGATCATGACCTGAGCCGAAGGCAGAGGCTTTAACCCACTGAGCCACCCGGGCCCCCCTCTAGGAATAAACTTAAAGAGATGAAAGACCTATACTATGCAAACTATAAAACACAGATAAAAAAAATTAGACAATGTAAAGAAACAGAAAAACATTCTATGCACATGGGTTGGAAGAACAAATACTGTTAAAATGTCTATATTGCCTAAAGTAATCTACGGATTTAATGCAATCCCTATCAAAATACTGACACATTTTTCACAGAACTAGAACAAATGACACACAAATTTATAGGGACCACAAAAGACCTTGAATACCCAAAGAAATCTTGGAAAAAAAAAACAAAACTGAAGGTATCACAGTTCTAGATTTCAAGTTATATTATAAATTGGAAGTAATGGTACTGGCATAAAAAGAAATATGTATATCAATAGAATAGAATAGAAAACACAGGAGTAAACCCACAATTATATGGCAATTAATTCTTGACAAAGGAGGAATTAATATACAATGGGGAAAAGGACAGTCTAACAATGGTGTTGAGAAAACTTGACAGCCATGTTCAAAAGAATAAAACTGGACCACTTTCTTTTCTTTTCTTTTCTTTTCTTTTTTTTTAAGATTTTTTTCTATTCATTTATTTGAGAGAGAGAGACAGACAGAAGGGGCACAGCAGGGAGTAGGGCAGAGGGAGAGGGGAAAAGCAGACTCCCCACTGAGCTGGGAGACTGACATGGGTCTCCGTCCTAGGACCTAGAGATCATGACCTGAGCCAGAGGCAGACACTTAACCATCTGAGCCACCCAGATGCCTATGGACCACCTGCTTACACCATACACAAAAATAAACTCAAAATGGATTAAATACCTAAATGGGAGACCTGAAACCATAACAGTTCTTGAAGAAAGCATAGGCAGCAATTTCTCAGATGGCAGCCCTAACAATATTTTTTTAGATACATCTCCTGAAGCAAGGGAAATAAAAGCATAAATAAACTATTAGGACTACATCAAAATAAAACAGTTTCTGCAAAATTAAGAAAACAATCAACAAAATAAAAAGGCAATCTATGGAATGAGAGAAGATATTTACAATGACATATCTGATAAAGGGTTAGTGTCCAAAATATATAAAAAACTGATACAATTCAACATCCAAAAAAACAAATAATCCAATTTAAAAATGGGCAGAAGACATGAACAGACATTTTTCCAAAGACATACAGATGGCCGACAGATGCATGAAAAAATGCTCAACATCACTCACAATCAGGGAAATGCAAATCAAAATGACAGTGAGTTATTACTTCACACCTGTCAGAATGGCTGAATCAAAAAGACAAGAAACAACAGGTATTGGTGAGGATGTGGAGGGAAAGGAACTCTCTTGCACTGCTGGTGGGAATGCAAACTGATGTATCTACTATAGAAAACAGTATGGAGTACCCCCAAGTTGTTAAAACTAGAATTGCTCTATGATCCAGTGACTGTACCACTGGGTATTTGCCACCCAAAATATAAAAATGCTAACTGAAAGAGATTCATGCCTCCCATGTTTATTGCAACATTATTTACAATAGCCAAAGTATTGAAGCAGCCTAAGTGTCCACTGATAGATGAATGGATAAAGAAGAGGTGAGATATATATATTATCTCTATCTATCTATAGATAGATAGATCCATCTCCATGATGGATATAATATTCCATCATATATTTTATTTGTGTGTGTGTACATACACACGCACGTGCACACACACACACACAGACACACACATATATACACACATCTTCTTTATCCATTCATATATATACAAATGTGATATATATAATAATAATATATGTGATGAAATATTATTCAGCCAGAAAAAAGAATGAAAGCAACTACATGGATTCAGCTAGAGAGTGCAATGCTAAGCAAAATAAGGTAGTCAGAGATACTACTACCTTAGTAGTAGACAAATGCCATATCATCTCACTTATATGTGGAATTGAATAAACAAATGAGTAAAGGAAAAGAGAATGAGAGAGACAGACCAACCAAGAAATAGATTCTTATCTACAGAGACAAACTGTGGGCTATCAGAGGGAAGGGGATAGGGAATGAATGAAACAGGTGATGGGGATTAAAGAGTACACCTATCGTGATCAAAAAAAAAAAAATTAAATTTAAATTTAAAAGGATTATCAAACTTTGTTGTAGAAGGAATATTTGTGTCACCCCCAAATTCCCATTTTGATGCCCTATACCCCAGTGTGATAGCATTTGGAGCTTAAAGCCTTTGGGAGATAATTAGGATTAAATGAATTTACAGTGAGAAGGTCAGGAAGAGAGCGCTCGTCAGGAACTGAATCAGCCAGCACCATGAACTTGGACTTCCCAGCATCTAGAAAGCTAATACATTTCTGTTGCTTAAGCCCCACAGTCTGCGATATTTTGGTTAGGGCAACTGAGTTGAGTAATATACCCTTTTGCCCCAATGACGGGATTTTATATTTATTTGGAAAATGACCTTCAGTTAAATTTATGAATGGGTACAAGATGACCTAGAATCAAAGAATTCATTACTGGCAGGAAATGAACTCTCACCTAATTTAACTACTCTGTTTTGCCAATCTTTTGCATAATATGGATCTTGGAAGTTATGCTTGAACCCTTTTAGTGAGAAGAATGCACTTCATTTCCTGGTGTTTCCATATGATTCGTTTCTGGACCAGATACTGTCACTCAGCTCTGTAGCTACAAAAAAGCATCTGCAAACCTCAACACTGACTTCATCAAGCAACTACTGTGTGCAGATATTTTCCTCTTCATTATGATATACTTTTTCTTTTCTACATACATAAGCACTGAGACTCAGGAAAAAAAATAATTCCCTGAAGTTCAGATATTTAAGCACTAGTGGATGTGAGGATTGAATCCAGGTATCTGCATTCAAAAACTATTCTCTTTCCACCTCAAAGAATGGCCTCTAAACTATTTTGATTACATACCCCTATTGGGAAAAACATTTTCAATGTGTTTTCCCAATTCATGTATTTATCAATTGCACACATTTACATCTGTGCTTTTATCGAACATATATAAAAAAGCTGAAAAGAAAGTAAATATAAACAGGAATCCTAATATTTTCTTTCTGAAGCCCAAATTTGAGATTGTTGTACTGGATCACTTATACCAACAATACAGTAAAGAGCCAGATCAGTGAAAGCATATTACAATATTGAAAAGCTTGAGAACCTAACCTTGCACTATCCTGATTATTACTCCAAATATAAAGAAAAGTAAATCTATTATTTTAAGAATTATTTTCAACGGAAGTACAAATTGGTGGATGCGATGCTGGGATTGCTATAAATGGCTCCTTTCTCTTTGGGACCAGTGGATTGAGAAGAACCACTAGAGTTAATACAGGATGCTGTGGTAGAGTCTTTACCACTGCAGCAGATTAAACTAATTAAAAGCAGGGTTCTTGCTAGAGCAATTTTCATGAGATTTTCTAACAGCTTCAAAAAGCATAATCATTATTAATTACTCTTCCTGTCCTAAATTGCTATACTATGTAGATAGAAGGGGAAAAAAATCCCACATGTTTACAACTAATGCTAATACAACTAATACAACTAAATGTAACTAATACAACTAAATGCTGTTCTAGAATAAAATTAGATGACTTCATGAAAACATATTTGAGTCAGGAAAAGGTGAACTTTAGAGAAATTAGTTGGTCCATTATAATCCAGAAGAGCAAACAAAAATAAGGCTTCCCTTCTACATAGGATTTTCCTGCTTTTAAACTTATGCTATATGAGTATATGCCCATATACTCATATACATTGCACCAACCATGGTTTTGAGATAGGATGGTTTTATAGTAAAACACTAACATCTGTAACTGTTGCACAAATAAGACTTGTTCAGTCCCATGAAAGCAGAAGTCAGAACAGCAAGAACTGTCCCCAGCTTCCACAGATGGGGCAGACCCTCTGGAAGGTTAGCACAGAGATAATCCTGTTTATGCTCTGCCCTTTCAGCATATGGACAAAGAACCAGCACCCAGAAAAAACAAATGTTGACCTCAAATGCCCCAAGAGGTATAAAACTCCAAGAAGTCACAGGACTTTAGATGATACATGTGAAAATGAAATGTCAGTCCACTAGGAATAGGCCTGAAAACTTTAAAAAGAGGTACAGCATAAATATCACAAAACGTATGGGAGAATTTTCTACTGCAACATTTCTTGCTGGAAATAAACACTTCATGGAAAGGGTCTTCTGCCAGACCAAGGGTTTTCCTTTTCTTCTCTTTCCATTTGTAATTATTATTAAATGAGAAAATACAGAGTTTGTAAAGAATCAGATGCTACCTAAGTGCTCATCTGCTTTGTATTTTACGATATTTTTAATTTGTTTTTCCTTGAATGCCCTAATTTTTACAGAACTTCATCTGGACAACATGGTTTTCCACACTGGCATTTTACAGGCACTTGACTTAGGTAAAAGCAGGTAAGAGATAGTCATTATTGTTTTTAATCCCAGCTTTGACTACATTTTCAGAACCACAGAGAGGAAAAGAACACAGGCTCTCTTGCTTACAAATTATGGTAATCCCAGGGCAAAGCCAGAAATAGAACTCATTAGGTACCTTCAATGTACCAAGCATCACTATGTGTTATTGTCCTTTCCCCATCACCTGTAACATTAGTGGAGTCAGTAATTTGTCAAATATCCCATAGTGGAGAGTTGAAAGAGCCAGATTTTGAACCCCATTCTGCGTGATTTTAAAGTTCACCTATTTTTTTTTTTCAACTAAACCAAGCCACATTTCAGGCCAGTCATCTCATTTCCCTTGACCTACATCTCAATTTCCCTATCAGCAAAATAAAAGGGCTGAGTTGGAAGATCTTTAAATTCTCTTCCAACTATAAAAAGAAACCATATACCAGAAACTCCATAAAGTTAATAAGCCCTGTAAAATACAGTGAAATCATTTTTCTGAGAGATAAATATTAATACCATGTATTCTAAAAACAAATGGTGTGGACCGTTGGAACAATTATGTAAGTGAGTAAAGTAAAGCTTAAAATATTTGCTTTTGATATTTTTACCTGATGTGCAATGTATTGTAGAACAGTTGCCCACTTTTTAAATTTGTGGACCTCTTTCAATGTCATAGATAAATTTATGAATAACAACAGCAAAATTTAAAATATTTCATATTTTAATAACATGATAAAAATCATAAGATTTTAAAATTTTGCCCATTTATTATAAAAGTTTACATGTAAATTCATCCTAATTATGTTTGACACTATTAACCCACTTAGACATTCAACTCATTTAGCCATTTTCAATTTAATAAGCAGCATAAGTACTCTGATTTACTTTAAATTGATGTAGCTTATGTTATTTAACATACTTCGAATTAATTTTTAAAGAAAATACTTATTAATACATTTTAAAATTATATATTTTACTTGGATCAGGAACAATATAAAACTGTAGATCAAAACTAATCACATTGGGGCCCCTGGGTGGCTCAGTGGGCTAAAGCCTCTGCCTTCAGCTCAGGTCATGATCCCAGGGTCCTGGGATAGAGCCCCATATTGGGCTCTCTACTCAGCGGGGAGCCTGCTTCCCTTCCCCTCTCTCTGCTTGCCTCTCTGCCTACTTGTGATCTCTGTCAAATAAATAAATAAATCTTAAAAAAAAAACTAATCACCTTATGGCATCAGAAATATTGACAAAGTAACACCTGTTTCTATGAGCTGAATTTTGAAAGTTTCTCTTAAATCAACTAATGGAAGTCCTGTTTTGTTTACACATGAGGAAATAAGAGAATATATCTAAGGCCACTATGTCTTAGCACTTTTCCACACATAATATTTTACAGGAATAGACAGTATTTCTTTCCAATAAATTAAAAACCAAAGGAGAAATAACTGTGACTGTATTTCCCCCTGTTCACCATGTTCAGTTTCTAGAGATATACTAGGGGTGCCATGTAAGAATTTTCAGCAGATAAAGGCAATTTATAGATCTGCTGAAGGCAGCTTGGGGCTAACCTTGCAGGATTTTGTTTTTTAGTTTCAATAATAGTATCCCTCTATTTTCTATATTGAATCAGTAGTTGGGGGTATATGTTTAATAATTAACTTGAGTTTCCCAGTCTACTTATTGTGTGAATTAAGGAAGACTGCTTTCCACCCTTCTATATCTTGAATCATTCCACATTTCCACAGCTGTGGACTCAGACTAACCCTCTCCCTATCCCCTCCCTTCCACCTCGGTGGAAGGACAGCATCCATTTTGTTAAGTACAAGCCCAGGAGGCACTTTCCATACTTTCCTCTCCCCTAGATCCTACATCTAATACTTTTCCAAAAGCCCTATCTTTTTTTCCTCCCCAAATATCTCTTAACTATGTTCAGTCCGTCTCCCTACAGTTACCACCATGGATTCGTTATTCTAGGTTTTGTTCATGACCTTGAGGCCACCACTTTCCCTAACACTACAGGATCAAGGCACATCAAGTTCACTCTGCCTGGAAGCCTCCTCTTTGCCTAAGTCACTGTTCAGATTACAGACTTCCCTAAGGATCCCCTTTTCTCAGGAATGCCCGGACTGACCTCCCTGACTGAGCCAAGTCATTCTGTTCAATGTCATCACCGTGCTAGGATGTTTCTCTCAGCAGGTATCACAAGGTATTCCTTCCCTCGTTCCTTTACCACGTAATTGCCTACCATGTGAAAGATAGAGTGACAAATAAATAAGCAAAGCCTCTGCCATTAAGCAAGTTTACATTCTAGAATGGAGAAAGAAGCCATTACATAAAAGGACAAGTGGAAGGTATTTGCCCATGGAAGAAAATATGGTGGAGAATTACTGTTTTACAGCTATGTGTGTGATTCTTTGATGCATGTCTCTCTCCCACAGGAGACCCTAAAGACCACGCTTCGCTTTTGTGAAGCCCCTGGGACCATGCTTCGCTTTTGAACTATTCACATGAGTTCCTCCCATTTTTACGCACCACAACCACAAATTATGCTCCCAAAGGAGCAAAATGTCACTTTAAGCAAAAGGTACTTTGTTTATATTTTCATAGCTAAAATTTTTCATGGATCCCTTCCAAATAAAGGAATATTTCAGAGCATTAATCATTAAAAAGAACACTACACAGATCTTGAATGTGAGGAGAAAAATATAACCACTCTTTAAGTGTTCAGGGATAAATAATTGTCTAAAGATGATCTTTTTTTCCTCTCTTTTGTATGCCTGAAGTTTCACGATGACACATACAAGATACGTGGAGACATGCAGGGAGGAGCAGAGGCCATTTTAACATTTAGAATATTCTCTTTGGATTTTTAAATGTCATAATGCCCAAGACAAACATTCTCAAATCCTAAACCAAATTAATTCTTAAAATTTTCCTCATCAAAAACAGGAAACACCTACTTCTAAGTGCATAATGTTGGACTTTGTTATAACAGAGACTTAAGAAGTACCAGATGACTTTTCCAGACCTGTGCAAGATGAACTTTTGGAATACTAAGGTGACAACTTCTAACTAGGCAGAAAGTTTGGCTCTTTTCTCTGAGAAACAGCAGTCTCCTGCCTAGAGTCATCTAATTAAGGGGAAGCATTTTCTTTATGCCCATGGATTTTCGAGAAGCTAAGAAGCAATGAAATGAGAGCTCTACTGTTTACATTTAGATACACATAGGCAATTCAGATTCTCTTAATCTGGGAATTGTGAGCCTTTCTGCCAAGATGAAAATTTCTGCATTAAGCAAATATAAATAGGAAATCTCCTAGCATCATTAACTGCTCACAATCCCTTAAAGTCATGGCCCAGTTAATCATTTGCTTTTAGAATGTTTTCCTCCAAGAACAGGGCAATGTTTAATAATATTTTTTTCAATATCTAAAATATTCTCTCCTTTGCCTTTACACATTTTTTTCCTATCACATGGAAATGGCAATGAAATTAAATGAAAGAAAGAAGCATTATATGAATGGTCTACTTTCATATTTAACTTAAAATTAAAAAAACCTCAGTAACAGAAAGATGTGTAGGCAGTTTGTTCATTTGTATGCAAGTCACCTCCTATGACAATGAGCTATATGATGAACAAAGGAACTCCAGGCTCCAAGCCATAGCCCTTTCTTTTATCCAGTAATCCATACAACCAAACACACCAGGAAAACAAACGAACTTCGACATTTCCTCAGAGTTTGTTCAATTTCTTCCGTTGGTTATTAAATACTGTCTGTGCTCCAAGAACTGGCACACCTCTGGGTACATCCTCATTTTTTAAGAAATCCTACTGAGCACACTATCCTTCCCTCTCCACAGGCATTGCTCACCCTGAAAAGCCTGATAGTAATTCTGCATAAAGAATCAGAGATGGCCTTGGGCCATCACAAAAGAATCACGGGTTGTAACACAAAGAGTTCTCATACTAGAGAAATGTGTTTGCATTTGTGGTTTTTCTGATGTCTTCAAATGAATGTTCCTACGTCACAACTGCATCTGTCTGGATGCCTTTTTTCCCTTTGGGTAAATGAACAAAGGACATTTTCTTAGAACTTGCCTCATAGAAATTAACTGCCTCCTTTCACCATTGTCTTGTGTAGCTTTCTTGGGGTTGCTCTATTTGCTTATACTTCCTTCCATAAGCTAGTATGAATCTAAAAATTATCACTGATTCAGTGCCTTAAGGAGAGTAGGTAGTTGGAAAGAGGGCTTAATCTACACCAGGGCCCTGAGGACATTCACTTAAAAAAAGGCTAAAGGAGGAAAGAAATTAGAGACATACGCTAGGGTAGACTGCTCATGGAAGTGATGTCCTCCTGATCAAGTATTCACATTATTCACCATGTACACGAACTTTTGGAACATCACTGATTGATGTACTTAGTGGCATAAATTAAATTTATCCTTTTGGACTTGCCCAGAAAATTCAATATTCAAAACGTAAATTTCTTCAGTTTTGGTTTTTAATCATATAATTTCTGCATCAAACCAAATCTCAGAATGTCCAATCTCATGCCTTTAGGCTTATACAAATGAATGATAAGGCTTACAAACTGGCTGAAGGAGAATTCCCATCAAATGTCAACCAGGCCACAGAGATGAACAAGTCTCCATTTGTTAGCTGCATACAGCCCGACAACTGAAAGTTGGCAAAGGGGCTCCCACAAACCTGATCATGATAGCACTGTATTAAAATATAAAGAAAACAGAAAAAAATGTGTACACATTTTTAGATAAGAAGGGAAAACAAAAGGTACTTACACTTTTGCTCCGAGAAAGCAAATCACAGGTATTTCTTTTCATGATGGTACTTTAGCTAATTCAAGCGGACAATAGTTGTTTCCAATGTCACTGCTCTCACTGCAACAATTATCCACTCAAAAGCCAACTGGCATTCTGGAGAGAAAGGCAAGGAAATGTTTAATCAAGTATATGATTAACACATGCACTTCAAAATGCTATCTTAGACTAGGACAGTAATTCTTAAATTATTCAGCAGAACAAGCTAACATGGTACAGTGTTTAGAGCCATAAAAGTCCACACAAGCAGCATTTCCAAAACAGCTTTTGTTAAATGTAAGTTAGAGATTTCAAGCACCATCTGTTTTCCATTAAATATTCAAGTCTACATTTCTAGTGGCTTTAAAAAATAGGTACGGTAGCCACAATTTACACTTACATGTATGAAATGAAGATGCATGGTGAGCCGTAGGTGTGGTGATTCTGGCTGGTACAGCCGGGGACCCCTCAGTTTTCCACTGAACATTCACTAGTAAGGTAGCCTTGTCCAGCACCAGAGGGATCTGACTACATCTGAAAGCCCTTTGACCATGGCATGGTGGTCTCCCGTTTCATCATTAGCAGTAATAAACAGTACAGTGGTTCTTCAGCAAATTTAGTGAGTTCTCTAATCTTTGGGTTCAAAGATGATGTAAGAAACAGTTGGGAGAAACAGTTTACCCAGTCGAGCAACAACTATGATTTCTAAGAATATCCAAGAGTAGCTGTCACTTGAATGATATGATAGCCTTATTACCTTACCTCCACTTCCCATGAGACATTAAGAGGGAGATTCTGTTTTTTTGTGTTGAAAAAAGAGCAAATACAATAGCTATCAGAGTTGTGTTCATTCTGATATTCAGCTGAATCTGGGCATGATTGACATATTCACAGGGAATATTTGCATGTGGGCTGAAATGCCTTTTGGGAAAGAAGGCACTCTAAGAGAATGGGGATAAGGCAAATAGGCTTGACCAAAACACAAAAACCACAAAAACGCTGACATCTTAGACGTAGGCTGAAACGGGCCGCGGGGGGGGGGGGGGGGGGGGGGACAGACCAACTCTAACAACAGCATGTATTCCATCATTTGGATTTACTCTAAGTTTCTCATAGGATTTGTGCCTGAGGTTTAGGGAAAAGAGTAACAGTGAGCAAGGTCTGAAGGAGTTTGTTTTACTGAAATGATGGGAAAAATACCAAAGTGCAGGATAGTGTGAATTATACTTTCAAAAATATAAATACATTCAAACAAAGCAACTATATATACTTTACAAAACACACCAAACACATGCAGGGAGGGCTCCAGGGAACACAACATCTCTCTGGGCCCTCAGCTACAGGGGAAGCCACTGGTCCCCCGCACCAGTGCACAGGGACCTTTTTCACCAGGCTCTCCAGAATCCTGCCGTGGCACACTCTAAAGGCTCAAAGACTCATTTTGAATCCCTGTCCTCAAGAATCCCACCCCTCAAGACTTTTGAGACTAAAAGGCAGATACTTCTAGGGAGACCAGAGATCCCACAACAGCAAGGAAGAGCTAGAACCAGAGAAATCTAATTTATCACTGCTAAGAATATCCCAAGTCACAACTTGGAAGACCTAAAAGACACTGAAATACAAAGTTTTCTTCCAGGGTTGATAAAAACGCTTGCCTGAGGTTAAAGAAAAAATGCACAAATGAAAAGTGACTCTCTAGGATAAATATGGTTTCTTTGAGTATGTGAAGATTATTTTTCAGGGAGTAGGGGTTGGAAGAAGGAGGGTATCCACAATTGGAAAGTTCTCGACAAGCATACCTCCAGGACTTTAGCCACATTTCTCAGTGGGTTTTAATGCCATTCATTTTAGAAGTTATCAGAAAACATGAAATTATATAACCCATCTTGAGTCCATTTAAGAAGTGGATAGAAATAATATAAACAGAACTAAATATTCCATATCTAGGGATAAAATACAATCCAACTAAATGCTGGAGGAAGCTTATACGCTGTCAGAGAAAAATACATTCAAAATATTTAATTACTCACTCAGTAATTAATGAGTACTCTTAGGGGCAACCAGGGAATAGATAGTCGCCCCTAGCGGGCAAGTAACTCACTGGTTTTAAATTAACAAATCAGTCAAATCAGATGAATCATGGAATTGACCTGGTAAGATTTGCTGAATTCATTGTTTTTTGTTTTTTTTTTTAGATTTTATTTATTTATTTGACAGAGAAAGATCACAAGTAGGCAAAGAGGCAGGCAGAGAGAGAAGAGGAAGCAGGCTCCCTGCCAAGCAGAGAGCCCGATGCAGGACTCGATCCCAGGACCCTGGGACCATGACCTGAGCTGAAGGCAGAGGCTTAACCCACTGAGCCACCCAGGCGCCCTCATCAAGTTTTTAACAAATTTGCCTTGATATCACTTAAAGACTTCTCTATAGGAACTTGGGAGTTGTGGATTTGTGGGGGTGCAAATGACTATACCTGAAAATTGACTGTTGATGGGCTAGGCTTTCTCAGCCTATATACTTGGGAGGCAGTGTGGTCTGGCTACAACAGTATGGACCTTGAAACCAAAGAGGCATAGGATTTGAAACTAAAGAGGTTAGGATTTCAGCTCTCCAAGAGCATTCTGTGTAGTTTTCAGCAAATTACTTAATGTTACTTTTTTTGAGATCTGCAAAAAGGTGATCATAATAACTCGTGTGTGTTTGGAGTTTAAATGACCTGATGTGTATAAAACAATGTGTAGAAGAATGCTTAGTTCACATTATCACCACCACCATCAGCAGCAGCCTTCATTGCTACCTTTATCTTCTCTTAGTACCAAATGACAAGCATCAACAATCCATTCTTACTTTTCCACTTAAAAGTGTTCAACTCTGTCAGATAAGACAGAACTAAGCAAATATACTTTCAAATAAATGGTAATGAATAATGTATCAGTTAAGGTCCCAGGAATAAATAGCACACTCATATTAGGACATTTAAGGAGGGATTAGAAAAGAGATTATTAAAGAAGATGACAATGGAGACATGGTTGGCTAAGCATCCAACTCCTGGTTTTGGCTCAGGTCATGATCTCCTGGTCGTGGGACAGAGTCCTGCATGGCATCTGGCTCCACACTGAGTGAGGGGTTTGCTTCTCTTCCTCTCTCTCTCTCCCTCTGACTTGTGCATGCATGCATATGCACGTGCTCTCTCTCTCTCTCTTTCAAATAAATAAATAAAATATTTTTTAAAAAAGAAGATGAGAGCAGGGTAAAGAAATCTACAAAGGATAGTGATAGTCTTGGAACTAGTAATAATGGAGTTTTTATCACCCCCAAAAGGGACAAGGTGGGGCACAGATACCTAGGGGGAGAGTGTCATCATAGGGTAAACTGACCTGAAAAAGTTTATTCCCTGGGACATGGCTAGTCTCAGTTGACCCAGAAAGGAAAGAGATAAGGAGATGAATGTGTTCTCATCCTCCTCAGATCCTCTGATCTCCTGCTGGGACTCCCCACTGGTCAAATGCAACAGAGCCAGAGGGCAAAGGAAGCTGCTGCTGTCCACCTCACTGAGATGAGTCAGAAAGCATTCCAGAGTGGGGTGGGGAAGAGAGCAGAGTGGAGATGCTCCACACAAATGGGATCTGCAGCCCAGGAAGAGGCTGGCACTTTTCTGCTCATTTCATCCTAAGAAAAATATCATTTATCTTTCATCTTCCTGATAAACCTGTGAGGTAGATATCATTAATTAATTCTTCCCATGGCACAAAAGAGGAAATCAGCTCCAAGCACTGAACCGCCCAGTAAATAGCAAAATCAGGATTCCAACCTGATTTGTCTGATTCCAAAGTCCATGTTTTTGTCTAGGCTGCCATCGTGCTTTGCAGCCAATATCCAGCATGAACCAATGCATTTTAATGATCAACAAATTGTAACCTCTGCAAATACCAAAGCTGTGCCCAAACCAAATAATGTTTGATAAAAGAAAAAAAGGAGGTTTACTCTCAGGAAGGCAGTTATTTAGCTCCTATGAATTCTTCCCTCAGCAAAGATAATGCCATGAGGCAGCAGAAACACTTGCTCCCTCCAGGGGCACTAAACAGAAAACCAGGTGAAAGGACACTTACATATGTAGTTTCATTACTATAGGAGTTCCCACATGAAAGTTAATTAGGGAGAAGGAAGAGTCAGCTCCTGCAGGGAGAACACGTTAAAAATAGAGAGGAGGTAGGGAAGATAGACCGTGCTGCAACACTCAGAGACAGAATCTGAGCTCTAGTACCTGTATAAATTTTGTGGCTTCAGTGAAAGGATAAGAGCATGAAGACAGGTTCTTTCCTAGAGATTAAGGATTCAGAGAGTGAAAAATGCCCCGAACTGGGCATCAGAAGAAGTAAGTTCCACTTACAGCAATGTGTCATATACACAAGCTGAGTGGTATTAGGAAAGTCCATTCTCTTTCTTCCTTCACCAGTGGCTTTCTTCTCTGTGAAGAGGAGATAACATTATTTCCACAACCCACCTCATACGGCTGTTATGGGGATCAATTAGATAGTGTGTCAAAAAGTTTTCTGGAATCTATCAAGTTCCCTGCAAACATAAGTTGCATCTATTCATTGAAACATCAGATGTGCCAATGCAGGGAGATCCTCTAAATATGACTGAAAAGGTTCTAATTACTTACAAATGTTAGAGAGATGACTGAATATATTTTATATATTTTAAAGAAATTTTTTATTCTTTGTTCTTTTGTAATTCATATATTTTCTCCTACATTGTAATTAATTTCATGTAGTGACTGCTGAATTATAAAATCACTCAGATGAATTAATTAAAAAAACTACACATTTATTGGGCATCATGAACTGACCAAGTGCTAAGCTCTTAGATAACTTCCAAACTTTCTAGATTCAGAGCGAAGAATGGTGTGGATACTGTTGCCTATGAATGATCAAAGGATAATCAGTTAGTTTGTCTCCTCTTCACCACCTCAGCAAGATCTGTTTTTCTGGGACTGTATAAAATACACATCAAAATGAAATCAGGATAGGGTGCCTGGGTGGTTCGTCGATTAAGAGGCTGCCTTTGGCTCAGGTCATGATCCCAGGGTCCTGGGACTGAGTTCCACATCTGGCTCCCTGCTCAGCAGGGAGTTGACTTCTCCCTCTACCCCTCCCTGCTGTTCATGGTCGATCTCTCTCTCTTTCTCTCTCTCCCTTTCTCTCAAATAAATAAAATCTTTAAAGATTTTTTGATTTATTATTTATTTGACAGAGATCACAAGTAGGCAGAGAGGCAGGCAGAGAGAGAGGAAGGGAAGCAGGCTCCCTGCCATGCAGAGAGCCCGATGTGGGGCTCGATCCCAGGATCCTGGGATCATGACCTGAGCCGAAGGCAGAGGCTTTAACCCACTGAGCCACCCAGGCGCCTCTCAAAATAAAATAATAAAATAAAATCTTAAAAAAAAAAAAAAATGAAACTAGAACAGACAGTCTCTTCCCTGGATTAAATTCTAATCTAAAAAGAAAAATTTAAAAAAAAAGAAAAAGAAAAAGAAAAGTAAGTAGATACAGCACATGTTAAAAAAAAAAATAGTAAGTTTGATCACTATAAAAGATAACCCCAAAGAAGTACAATTAAAATAGACTCAATTTATCAAGGATTGTCTACCAAAATACATGCAAACAAGAAACCTGGAGGCAGCAATTCAAGAATTAAATACTCGAGAAAGTTAAGAGAGAAGATGCATATGAGTCAAAAATAGACTTTTGAGGAGGAGGTTTGAGTTAATGCCATATGCTCTTAAATGCCCACTAATTTGCCCCATAAGATAGGTAGCATGAACACTTGCCCCAGTGTCCTGTGGCTAGATCTGTGCAGAGACAAAGGAAGAAAAGACCCTGGTATTTCCTCATACCGTCTAAAGTTCTGACTTAAGAGAAAGGAGTCCTTCCTGGTCTAGAGCTGAAGGTGACCAGAGTTTCCTGCCTATTTACATCCTGCCTCTTTTCTCCAACATTCCCAGTGAAAGCTGTCCCTTATCTAAGCTCTGGCAAGAACCTACACAATTTAAGATCTAGAAAGAGCTCATGGCACACATGAGGAAACTGAGGCACGGGAAGGTAAGCAATTTGCCTGAAATCACGGGGCTATGTGGAACAACAGAAATAAACCTGAGATCTCCACACTCCCCTGCCCAGACCTCTGTTCATCTAGGGATGCCACCTTATGCACTGATTTTCCTAAAACTCACTCTACAGGATGACTCAGAGGTATGTGTCAGTACACCCAGCAGAGTTCAACAACTTAGTTCTTGCTGAAGCTCATACAATCTGCTTGTGACACAAGGATGGCCCTTTTCAGTGAGGCTGTGCTTTGGAGGAGCTCCTGGGCTGCCTCACAGAAGCCAGAGTGATGTGCCTCAACAAGACGGGCTGCCTCACAGAAGCCAGAGTGATGTGCCTCAACAAGACGGGCCAGGTGACCTGAGACTTTGAAGTTTACGCTGACCTTACCTCATGGTCTGTCCCTAACACAAACCCTCCGCCCTAATCTGAATGGTCTAATCCCTCCAACAACTGTGACATTTTCTGTTCCACCTCCTGGCCCTCAATGGACATTCTTAAGATGTTCTTCTGTTGTCCAACTTTCTGAACTTTTCTGTTCTTCAAAGTCCACAAAGTCCTTCTTTCTAAAATGAGAGTTACCCTGCTACCCCAAGTCACACAACTTTCAACTTTCCCTGAGTTCCAACAGTAAAGGCTAACTTGTTCCATGATATCAACTACTATCTTGTGGGTTTTCTCTAACTGCTTCCTCAGTTGAGGGTTGAATAAGTCACATTTTACAGCCTTTTTCATACTATGAGTTATACAATTAGAAAATACAGATGCCTCGGGTTAAAAGCAATTCATTACCATTCTTTTGCCTTCTCCACAGTGCTCAACAGAGTGTTAGCTCCAGCAACCTCTCAATAAAATATATTTAAAAAGATAAGTATAAGTCCATTAAAAACCATTTTAATTAATAAGTGGTATACAATTTGAAATAAAATTTTGTCCAAGTGTGGAAAATATTCAATTTCAATATTTGTCAAAGAAATGAAAATTAAAATCCCAACATTTCCATTTGTCTTGCCTACCAATTAGCAAAATTCAGGTTTTTTTAAATAAAATACTTAATAATGCTGTATATATGATGAACTATGCATTTCATTTATTGCTTATCAGCTTCGAATGACATAAGTCTTGGGAAAGAAATTTGATACTAAATATAAAAACCAAGAACTGTATTATATATTTTTTATAGTAATTCGGAAAAACAACCTGAAATTTGGTAAGTGCTTTACATGCAAATGTGTTTGCAACAATGCTACTTAGAGTGATGAAAATTTAAAAACAGTTTAGGGACGCTTAGGTAGCTCAGTTGGTTAAGCATGTTACCTCAGTTCAAGTCATGATCTTGGGGTCCTGGGACTGAGCTCCACATTGTTTTGGGCTCCTTGCTCATCAGAGAACCTCTTCTCCTTCTCCTTTTACCCCTCCTCAGTTTGTGCTCTCTCTCTCTCCCAAATAAATAAAATATTTTTAAAAATAAAATAAATAAATAAAAATATTTTAGATGTCCAATAGTAACAGAAGAGCTAAATAAAATAGGAGAAATCTCATGATGTACTATACAATTAAAAATATACACTGTATAAGACAGTTTAATTGCATGGGAAGATACTTCTGCTGGAGCATTAAATGACAAAAGCAGGATTGAAGTTGTAGGTACAGCATATTCCTATAAAAAGTTATGCACAGAGAAAAAACTAGAAAGAAATACAGGAAACTATTAGTAGCTATATGTAGGTTTTGATATTACAGATATTTCTATTCTTCTTTCTATATTTTTCAGCTTCTTAAATTTCAACATTTGGGGAAAATAAACAATTAAAAATCAAATTAAAAGAAAGTAACTGGATGAATTTGGAACAACTCATTAATCCTCTTTTCCTACTTCAGAGCATCCTTTAAATGGTAAACTTTTGTTGGTGTGATTGTTCTAGGAGGTTAGTAGATCTTACATCCATTTATTTGAGTATTTGTTTTTATATGCCCAACTATGCTATTTCATACAAAGTGTTAGACTTTGCCTTTTGGGAATCTATAGATGGGGAAAAGACTTACTTGGAAAGGGATGGCCAAGGTTAAGTTCTTGCTCACTGACCCTACTATTTCTTTACCCATTTGGATGTCTGTTGACCTCCCTTTTTCTTTTGATCCCCGTATTAGTGACAGTTACACACACACACACACACACACACACACACACACACACATTTTCATTCTCTGCTTCACCTAGAAAAACAGTTACTGAGATTCCCCTATGTTAGTTTCCAGTAATGGAAAACACATCAAATTCAGACAAATGTAGATTATGAATCCACAACAAGAGACATGGGTTTTGTTAGACCAAGAAGAGCTCAATCCACAAAATACTTTCATTTGCATTAAAAGTTAGGAAATGAGCATGGATGAGGAACTGTTTGTCACAATTTGCAATAAAAATATTCATAAAATAATAAATTAACAGTTAAACTCTTTTTTTAAAAAAAAGATTTTATTTATTTATTTATTCATTTATTTATTTATTTGACAGAGAGAGAGATCACAAGTAGGCAGAGAGGCAGGCAGAGAAAGAGGAGGAAGCAGGCTCCCTGCTGAGCCGAGAGCCCAATGCGGGGCTCGATCCCAGGACCCTGAGATCATGACCTGAGCCGAAGGCAGAGGCTTTAACCCACTGAGCCACCCAGGCACCCCAACAGTTAAACTCTTTACCTCAGTTTAGCTTCAACAATCTTTGTACCTTTTGAATGGTTTACAGCCTCTTCTTAATATCTTGCTGAACATTCTATCAAACATTGCACCTCCGCTCCTGTCTCACCCCATCTCACTTTCACTTACCTCCTTGAGAGGATGAAGCATTTCTCCTGTGTAGAGTTGTATCTTCTACCCACTATATACCTTCCTTCCCTCTTTCTTCTCTAACTGGCCCTCTTTCCTCAAACTCTAAATAATATCTTGAATCTCTCTCCTGGTTAAAACATCCTCCTTAATCCTTCATTCTCTTCCCTCCAAAGGTTATTCTTTCTCTCTATAATCAGATGATTTGAACAAAATTTATATTAAACTCACTTTCTCAACCTCTTTATTCTGATGTCCACCCCCACACCACCATGACCTAGTTTTACTCCTTTTACACTTCAATTTCTTTATCTAACATTTCTAGACCACCATAGTGCCAGATATAACAAGCACTTCCCAAATTCTCTGACCAGAATTCCGTACTATAACATCATCCTCGTTCCTTCTAAAAACTCCTCCCTTGTCTTCTGTGATATCACTCTCTGCCGGCTCTAATAGCTTGACCTCTCTCTACCTCATAGAGTCTTCTTTTGTCCATCCCTTAACCATGGATGATACTACTGTTCTTAGTCTTTATCAGTGCTTCCCAAACATGAGTATATATCAAAGTTAGTCAGGGAATTCCATATAGGGCAAACTGTTGACCCTCCATTAAATGAATCAGAACCTCCAGGATATGAAGGAATCTGCTTTTGACCAGTTGTCCATATGATACTCATGAAGCTTTCAGAGTACATGATGGCAGACTGGTACTTGGGAACCTCTGGTCCACATTACATGCCCAAGCAATCTATTAGCTTTTATTGTTTAGCCATATGTATGCTAATATATGCATGTTAATCATATCCATACACACACACACACACACACACACACATATATACACACACATATGATACCCTCACTTCTCCTGAGCTTCAAATTTGTACATTTCAATGACATCACTTGGAAGACCCAAAAGCATCTCAAATACAACATGTCCATATATGAACTCAACCTTCTTTCTTTTTTCACTCCCAAATAGGTTCTTCCTCTTATCCTTTCTCTCTCAGTTAATGGTACCACCATTCACTCAGGCAATCAATCCAAACTCTTGAACACTTCCCACTCCCTGATCACGAATATTCAATCCATGATCATGCTCTGCTAGAGTACCTGGAAAACATCCCTCAGCTCTATCCTCTCCTTGCAGCTCTAGGACCACTACTACCTTTCAAACTCTTATCCACACCACTTCTGTAGGTGCCCGCTAAGAGGTCTCCTCCTCATCAGCACTGCCGACTTGCCCCTCCACACAACACATTTCACACACTTATTATATTGAACCATTTGCAGCTTCCCACATACTCTGTGCCACTTCCCACCTCCATGTCCTTGTTGTTGATTCCACCCCCCTCCCTCTTCCCCATATCTACTTTCTTCTTTACCTGGATACTCCTGTTTCAAGGCTCAGCTGAAGTGTCAAGTTCTCTTTGATGAGCTTCCTGATTCCCCAACATCCCCAGCCTCACCCCCATTGCCAACCTGAACCAATACAGCTGATCTCCACTTCCATTAAGGCCACATGGATGCCCTCAACAGTGTATTTGTCAAATTATACCAAAATGATCCATCTCACTGCCACTGCTACCCAGGACTCTAAGACTCTTGAAGGCAGAAAACATTTCATGTTTGTGTAGGCAATCACAACTTCACATATGCTCAATAAATTTTTAGTGAACTGTGCCAAATTGAACTGCTTCCCTTGGCTAGAATTACAAGAAGGAGTGCACATTTTGTCTTTAGATGAAGAAGAATAAAATATTTTCCTTTGTAGTTTATACCCATACAAAACCATCCTCCTATTCCCTTCTCCTATCCCACAATGTTAACAGTAGTCCCTCTTAGTCATTCAGCAGGCATTTACTAGGCACTTGAGGCATGCAATGAGCTGTGCCAGGGTCCAGAGATGTAAAGATAAACATGATAAAATCTCTCTCCACCAGGAGCTCAGAGAACAGTCGGGGAGAGAGACAAACAGTACAATGCACTAAGAGCTCTGACAGAGGCTCAGAATTAGCTGGTGAGGGACCCAGAGGAGGGAGAAAGTGATTCATACACCTAATGGCTTCAAAGCCAGTTCTGAGTTATTCCACTCTTGTGAACACTTTGCTTTAAGTTATTCAACTGCCATTTCATATACTGATGTTTTTCCCCAAGTAGAAGGAAATCAACATGAAAGGAGAGACTGGCAGTTCCTTTCATCTCTTGCACATCTGGTCAGATATCTGTCCCCGCAGGGAGATGGCTGGAGAATTCCACACCCAGAAAATGTTCTGTAAAGGCCTGTCGAATGTATAATGTGCAGGTGATAACCCTTACATAACAGAACACCAGCCACTTTTGATTGCAGTACAAATTTATTATAAAATAATCGACATTTTGGAAGGTAAAAGTCCATGTGGCTCCCAACATAGCCCAATTCTTCACTTCCAAGGGTATGGAAATGCCAAAACACCCACTGTTTCAACACTCACCTTGACCAGTATTTCCAAACAGTCCAGCTGAGTCGTTCAACAGCAAATAAATTACATTTCTTTTTGGATTCCATGCTTTGTGGCCTTTCCCCCCTACCTGAAATAATTGCAGCTCTCCAAAACACAACTCTTCACCCTAACTAAAAGTCTAGAGACTTTCCAATTCATCTCTCATAAATGGAGAATATGTTTCTTGAGTATACCTTGCTCTGGTTTTAGCTTCCTGCTGCAGTGAGGAAAGTTTCAATAGAAGCTTCCTTTCAACAACTTTCCTAACCACATCCCTCCCACTCCCTCATTATAGTGGCCTTCCAGGCCTGGGCTGTGGGAGGTGACTAGAGTAGTTTTGTTTTGTGAATCATAGGACAGCAGGGTGCATGGTCTGCTGGCCTGGGGCCAAGATGGAAGGAGCCTCTGGCTTGTGTCATCCACAGCTAAATTATAACAGATCCATTGAGAGCCTCAGGACAAAACCCCCTGTGTCATCATGAGGGAAAACAAAATGATGGCAAGACAACCCAACCTCTGGCTTAAGCAGTCACTATCTACAAAGGAAGGTGGAGTTCACTGAAGCGATGAGGCTTTTTTTATTTTTCAATACTTTTGTGTCCCATGTCAGATGAAAGTAAAAGCCTACCATCTGAGGACTTCTACATTTGAGAAGTGTTTAAATGGCATTGTCATGGAAGGCTGTGGGCTGTATGCACAGACTGGAGTCTACAAGTCATGCATTACCAAATTCCAGTCGGTATGTTCCATCAAGGGATGAGCTCAGTTGTAAAAGATGAACTATTCTATCCCACTAGTTAAAACAAGAAAAATGCAATATGGATAATGGATCAGTTGATGATAGATAGATAAATAGACAGATAAAGAAAGAGAGAGAGAGGGAGCTGGGGAAAGGAAGTGAAGAAGAGAAAGGGAGAAGTCTCCAAGTCAAAGATCTTGGATTCTATTATGCACAGCTTTCTCAGTCTAAGCTGTAGAAGCAAAACCATCATCTCTAACATAAGTCTAATCTTTTCAGAACTTCCTTTAAAAACAAACCCGCCTCTTTGTTTTTTAGTTAGTTGCTTCCATTTATCAATTAGCAATGAGTCCTGCTTCTTATTTTCCTGCCAATTCTACATTTGTGACTAGCTTCCTTGAGAAACCTTACAACTGACTTATTTTAATAAGTCCCTATTCACCTAATAGCACTATTATTTTAGATTTCAGGGTATAAATGAGAATTTAAAGAAAATAAACCAGTTAAAGATATAAAGAGACTGGGGCAATTGGTAGAGTCTCATGCAGAACTTACTTAAGGCAGGTGATGAAAGTTTTTCTAATGAGGCTTCACCAGAACAACTTTTTAAATTTTTTTTTAAGATTTTATTTATTTATTAGTGAGAGAGAGAGAGAGAGAGAGAGAGCGAGCACAGGCAGACAGAGCAGAGGCAGAGGGAGAAGCAGGCTCCCTGCCGAGCAAGGAGCCCGATGTGGGACTCGATCCCAGGACGCTGGGATCATGACCTGAGCCGAAGGCAGCCACTTAACCAACTGAGCCACCCAGGCATCCCCACCAGAACAACTTTTATCCTGACAACAAGTAACTCAGTACCCTCAGGCTATCATTTCTCCCTGATTAACAATTGCTACCCAAGGAGTCATACCTTGCAGATTATATGACTAGAAGAAAAAGCAAGGCAGAAAATGAAAGTTCAATGTTAATTGAAAGAAACATAAACAAGGAAATTAACACAACAAAGAAGCCAAAGACAAGAAATAAAACTCAAACTTCTCAGTGCTCCCCCTCTTAGGAAGTGACAACCCATTAGTATTCTTCAAGGGGATGAGCCCACTGTGGAAGCATCATTAACGCACAGAGGGAAAACTGCATGCCCTTCAGTTTTAGCTGGAGCCAAGGAGCAAATTTTTAATCAAAGGTAAAATGCCATTGTCTTTTTATATTAAAATTGAAACAACAGCGGAAGAGAAGCTGGACAAAGAATCTGAATCTTCTTTTCTGTTCAAGAATTTTACTACTTTACTCTTTCATGATGGGTGTTAAAAGTAACAAACAACAAAGTCAAGATGTATTAAAGCAGAAATTATAATACTGTTCTGCCCTGGAACAGTCATTTTTGACATATTCTTTCTCTTTCTTATTCAGTGGACATATGGGAAAGAAAATCAAGCCAACCCTCAGGAGAGTACCCTTTGTTTTTCAAACTGTTTTCCTCCTTGTGAAGAGGTCTTTAGTTCACTCCATTCCAAAAGAAAGGATTTTAAGGTATCACCTGAAGAAGAAGATTTTACCCTATACATGCTTATTCAGAAAAGAAAAGGAAAAGAACAAACTGAACTAGTGGCATATTAGGAGTTTTAGAATTTCCTGATTTTGTGACCTTGAGGGAAGTAATGCAACCCTTGTGAATGTCCAGTTCCTGGTCAATATCCAGGTAACCACTGAAATCAATACTTCAAGGCCGTGGTGTAGACTAAATGATGGACTGATGGTCAGAACATGCTAAGCAGCATGCCTACATGAAAAAAGGTGTTCCGTAAACATTTACTTCATTTCACTTTGTTCACCCTTTACTGGAGTAAGCAAGTATTGGTTTTTTAGGAAGCTCGGATTTTACTAATGTTGCAAAAGCGTTTCACTAAAAATGGACTTTCCCTAGGATTATTATTCTACAGTCACAATGACAAAGAATGAGGACCCTGTCCTAATTCTCAGGAGGCTCAAATGTCATGCAATATATAAACTTTCGTTTCTGTGTCTGAGCCTAAGTCCTTCCATGGCCTTTTCTAAGGTCAAATGAATGTTTCAAATCTTATTTCAGAGGTCTGAAATCCTTTTCACTCTGATACTTCCTTCCTCAAGTACTCAGTGAATGAGCTTTAAAATGAACTCCATCACTCTTCCAGCAAGAAATTAATTGTAAAACCCACTCTCAGCTGCTAGCATTCTGTAGCTTTCAAGTTTCTCAGCGAATCTGAAGGCCCCTGAGTGTACAGAAAGGACAAGCAGAGGACCCTGACGCACAGAAGAAAACTCACCTCTGATTAGCATGATCCCCATGATTACCCAATAACTGTTCAGAGCCTGGTTGCTCTAATTGGAGTCTGTGCTGAATCACTGCCATTCATGGAGTACCCATCTGGCACCTGAAATTAGATTTTGTTCCCTCTTCATTTAATGGTGATGAGTGATGGAGGTACATAACAGCAAAACCCCTTAAAGATTGCTCTGCTAATAGATGAACTTCTTAGTGAAAATGGAAAAATGGCATTTTCTTTTCTAAAGATCTGGCTATCTTTTATCACCCAATGGTTTATTAGCTCCATTTTTCAAAAGGACAATCATACTGGGGATGATTGGAATGCTGGAGTTTTATCGTTAAAAATCTCTTTAATTCACTGAAGAAGTAATATAAGGTAAAGTGTAAGTTGCAAAATAAAACCAGATTTAATGTCTGAAGTGTAAGTAGTTAAGGGCAAGAAATTTGGAGTAAAAAGGGTATTTAAATTTCCAGGTCATCTAAAACCTTGCCATCTGGAAATGATGTCATGCCATACCATACAGTGCCATATCAGAGACACTATTATTGATCATTCTATTCCCAACTATTACTAGGGAAATAGACCCTTCAGCCAACTACAATAGCTAGAATTCTTCATCTTTTTGTGGGACACCATTTTATCACTTATATTTAGCATAAACCACTCCATTACAATATTTCAGAACCTTAAAATCTTAATATTATTAATTAAAATGCTAATTATAATTTATCCTTGGCTATTCAGCTTTTAAGGACCAGGACTATCCTGGTTGTGTTATTTACTATATGACTTTGAGCGATTTGCCTAACCTCTCTTTCTATCTGAGTCTCTTCACCTGTAAACTAGAACTACAATATCCTGCTTTATGCTGTTGTTGGAAAGAATACAAATTTCTAGAGATAAAGTGCTAGAAACCGTGGTAACACAAAGGAAGCACTCATCAAATGTGAACTGTCATCATCCTAGTTCTTTCTTTCTCTTGAGAAATTATAATCCATTTACAGTGAATGCACAGTCAGCGTATAATGGAGACCACTGTTTTGACAATAACAATCCAACGTATTTTCTATTCACTCTACGTCAGGTTGCTCTGAGACACCCTCCCTTCCCCTGAATTAGTTAAATCAATTACTTTAGCCTGGTGAGGAAGCAGAGAAATTACTAAAACCCCGGCTATGCTGAGGGAAAAACGAACCCATTATACACTCCAGAAGGGACATACACCCACAGCTGAATTTCCTCCTATCCACGGAGAGCAGAAATACTGTTTTAGGTGGAATGGGAGTCCAGGATACCACCCAGAAGGCTCCTTCAGGGGCTGAGTGACACTGAAGGTAACTTAGAACTCCCATATTCTCCTATGGGAAAAGGACGGATGGCTAACGGTGCTGCCTGCAGAGCTGGACAGTGAGGGTTTGGAAAAGGCGCAGCAACAGTATCGCTAAGAGCTCTCAGGTGGATTTCCCTAACTGGGGATGAGTTAAGACTTGCAGCCAGACCTGAGGAGAACCACAGTCCCAGCAAGGGTTGGGGGCCTTCCTGTAGGCAAAGAGAGCTGAGTTCCCTAAAAATCATTCTTGTTCTTTGTGATGGGAAGAGGACAGAGAAAGAGTACTAAACCAGTTTTAGGCACTTCAAAAATGAAGGCCAGAGGGGCCTAGAGCCCATCCATGCACAGATGAGTGATATAAAAATACTAAACTGGAAAACAGCCTGTGGACCAAAGTCACCTTTCCCCGATGCTATGAGGACACTAATAAGTCTATTATTATAATTACAAACATGCAGCAGGCATTCACTGTGTGCCAGGCAATGTTTGAATCATTTAAAATAAATGAACTCATTCAATTCCCACAAAATTCTGTAAAATAGCGACTATTTCAATGTCCAATTTGTAGATGGAAAAAAAGGAGACACAAAAAAAGATTATATAAACAGTTCAAGATGAAATGGTTAGTAAACTGTGAACCCAGGAAACAGAAGTTTCCTCCTGTACTTGAAAGCAATTTTGGGTTGTTAGGGAAGTGGTAAGAACTAAAGGAAAAGGAGAAAGACAATCTTGATCTAGAACTAAACTTTGAATTCCCTGAATACTTACACAACAGAAACCATATTTAATCCCTAAAAGAACTAAAATCAAGGGCTTTTTTCACCCTCATCAGTGGGAAAAATAGTCCTAGAGCTAGAAGATTGATTACAGGAAATAGACCACAGTTTCTATAACTAAACTATAGTGAGTAAATTCTGACCCGATTATAGATGCTAGTCAATGTCAGTGCACCAAACTTCCAATGTAAGATAGAAATTTCACTCCATGTATTTCATTCTCCTTGCTCCCAAATTCACTTTGAAGCAACCAAAGAAGTGTAGCAATAGGAAAATCAAGGAAGAGTGCCATCAAGTCAGGGAATTTCCTGTAAAACAGCCCACAGGACCCAGAATGCCCATGAGTCTATACAGTCTGTAACATGAGAAGAACTTAATAAGAAGAAATCTATTGGTAAAATTCATCCTATCAATAGATCACAGAAGACTCTTCTCTTAAAAATGTCTAAAAAAACATGTGGAAAAACCCCAACAGAGAGTTCTGATTCTTATGCTTTAATGAAACAAGAATATAAGACATATCCTTAAATAGTCAATGTCTTGTTTAGGGATGAAAAACTGGAGACATGCCCTTTAATGTCAGGAGCAGAAGAAGGACACACACAATTACCACCCATAGTTAACAATGTGTTTTAAACTATTAGGTAATAAATATTTAAAAAGTCATATATATTGAAAAAGAAGAGGCAAATCTGTAATTATGTTAAAGAACTTAAAAATTAAAAATAAAAATTTAGTAAAGTGACTGATTACAAATCAATATTTTCCTAGATATAATAATTGGGAAAGTAATAGATAAGGAAAAAAACCTCTAAAACAATCCACATGAAGATTTTTGGGGGTTTGTTCACTTGTTTGTTTACAAAGGTAGACAAGATATATGGGGGAAAAAATTAAAAGACTACCATTTCATCAGACAACTGAAAAGGAGATATGAAAAGAAATGACATGTCTCTGAGGAGGAAAGGAAGCTCAGTTCCAATTGCAACCAGTTCTAACCTAAATTACTTTATTTATTTCCATTTAGGTTTTGTGTTAGAGAAACCTTCACAAATACACAAAGTCAGAGAAAATAGTGGATTCCATGCACACATCATACAGCAAAAAAGTATCAGTATTTTTCCCATGCTGCTTTATCTACCCTTAATGTGCACTTCTCCCCTATCTTCCTGCTTGCATAATTTAAGACATCATAGAAATAAACATGCACGTTTATCTAGAAAATTTCTGAAAAACAGTAAAGTTGAAGGAAAAATTTCTATGATAATTAAAGTAACTTATCCTGGCATCAAGAGTAGGACAAAAACCGGTGGAATTGAATAAAAACACCAAAGAGAAACAACTATAATAAGAATTGTAAATGTTTAGAGCATGGGTTAATAAGTCATTAGATGGAGACAACTTGATATTAGCTTGGAGACAAAACCTAATACATACTTTATAGTATACCTAATATATATGTACGATACCTCATACCACATACCACATACCACAATAAATTCCATAGGAATTCAAGGTACAATTTTGAAAAATAAAGCCATGGAAATACTAGAATAAAATATTTGCACATATTTTATTTCTTTTTTTTTAAGATTTTATTTATTTACTTGACACAGAGAGAGAGATCACAAGTAGGCAGAGAGGCAGGCAGATGGAGAGGGGGAAACAGGCTCTCCACTGAGCAGAGAGCCCAATGCGGGGCTCAATCCCAGGACCCGAAGAGCATGACCTGGGCTGAAGGCAGAGGCTCAACCCACCTAGCCACCCAGGCACTCCACATATTTTATTTCTTTAAGAGTAGGGAAGGTCTTTTTAAGCATTATACATGCCAGACTCTTTGCTAAATGCATAAACTAAGAACATAATGTTTGAGCTGGTTTTAAAAATGAAAAATATGGGGGCACCTGGGCAGATCAGTGGGTTAAAGCCTCTGCCTTCGGCTCGGGTCATGATCTCAGGGTCCTGGGATAGAGCCTCGCATCGGGCTCTCTGCTCAGCAGGGAACCTGCTTCCTCCTCTCTCTCTGCCTGCCTCTCTGTCTACTTGTGATCTCTGTCAAATAAATAAATAAAATCTTTTAAAAAAAATGAAAAATATGTATCAAAATATTTAAAAATATATATTACAAACTAGGAAAAGATCACACATATTTTATGGAGTTACACCATGAAGAAGTCTTACAAATCAGTAAGAAAAATAAATATGTCCCAGTGGAAAAGCAAATGCACAAAAAGTAAACTAAAATTTGAAATTAATATATGGAAAAATCAGTCTCACTAAACAAACAAAACAAGGAGATGCCTTCCTTTGTCCATCAGATGGTACATTAAAATTAAAAAATCACTCCAAGTGTCGGAACACTCATTTACCACCAGTGGGAATATAATCAGTACAATATTTCTAGACAGGTATTTGGCAAATATATCAAAAGCCTGATAAACATGCATACCCTTTGAATCAGCATGAAAAAGAGATCCACAGATGAACATTTGAAGATAATACTCAAAGCATTGTTCCTAATAGGAAAAAATGTGAACAGAGTAAATACTTAACAATAGAGGAGTATCTATAAAATTAATCAATTAATTAAAATTAAAAAAATAAATTTAAAAAAAGGGTCATGATCTCAGGATCCTGGGATTGAGCCCCACATTGGGCTCTCTGCTCAGCAGGGAGCCTGCTTCCCCCACCACCCCTGTTTCCCTGCCTTCATCTCTGCCTACTTGTGATCTCTCTCTCTGTCAAATAAATAAATAAAATCTTAATAAAAAACAATAGAAGAGTATCTAAATTAAAATTGCTGGGAATATCTAATAGAATATCACAAGGCTATCAGAAATAATGATGTAGATGATAAAACTTTAAGTGAAAAGCATAGTTTACCAAACTGCTTTTATAGTATTATCCCATTTCTATGCATATACATACATAGAAAATAATTTCAAAGAATATACACCAAAATATAACAGCGTTTAGCTCTAGAATTATGGGAGGATTTTCTCCTTTTATTCCTGTGCCAAAGGTAATTCAATCTTTCTACAGTGAACATGTGCTATTCATATTATAAAATTAAGTAATAAAAAAGTATGTATAGTTACAACTTTCAGGATAGTTTAAAGCTACAGGCCAAAGTTGTAGCCAGAAAAAGTGATAATAGAATTCCTCAGTCATGATTGGGTTGATGCTTCTAATGAGAAAGATGATGGAGACTGTCCATGACTTCCCTGGAGACTGTGTATTTCAGATTGTTAACCTGTATGCCCTGGCTGCTATGAAACATGAAGCAGGTTTTGAAATTCAAGTATCACTTTGAAAATCAAGTATAGAAGTTCAAACCTGCAGTCATTACAGTTAGTTCTTCTGAAGTTTAACAAATGTAGTGAAACAAGGAATCTTAAAAATAATATGTGACTGACATTTTTATAAAAATGAACAATTTTTTAACTTGCTAATTATGATTCCTGAAGTGAGCATTAGTTGACATGCTCCAGACACGAAGGTTCATTGACTTACCTATATACAACATTTTGCATGTGCCAAGACATTTTTCTGTAAATTAGAGCAACCATGTTGTTTAACCTGAATAGGCATGAAGACCTCAGTTGCACCTGCCCTCTCTCACAGCCTGCGAAATCCTTGATGATCCCAAGCCTGACCCAGGCCTGTGCCCAGCAACAATCTGATTCCCAATCAAGAGGAATGTATAGAGCTCTATTTTTTTTTTTAAACATTTCGTTTATTTATTTGACAGAGAGAGACACAGTGAGAGAGGGAACACAAGCAGGGGAGCAGCAGAGGGAGAGGGAGAAGCAGGCTTCCTGCAGAGCAGGGAGCCTGATGTGGGGCTCGATCCCAGGACCCCAGGATCATGACCTGAGCCAAAGGCAGACACTTAATGATTGAGCCACCCAGGCGCCCCTAGAGCTCTATGTTAATGCACACTGAGAGAAAAGAAAGAAAACGGACATTGGCTGAGTGGCAGCTTCTTGCCAGATACTATGTTATTAGTTTATACCTGTTATTCTAGTTAGTTCTTCAAAATCTGTGCAGTGGATGGCATTTCCCCACTTTCAATTGGGGAGGGTGATAAAACCAAGACTAAGAAAAATGAATCGATTTTCCCCATGTGTCACCAGTAACAAGTAGTAAAAGAGATTCAAAACCCTATCTCTCTGGCTCAAAGCTCTATGCCCTATCCCAAACCAATCTGATTCTGCCACTCTGAGATAGCTGGGGTGCAATGGCTTTCCAGGTCAAGCCACAGACTCCTAAGCCATAATGCCTGGGTTGGAATCCCAACTGGGCCACTTGTGAGATGTGTGGCCCTGCACATGCTTCTCCACCTGTAACTCAGTTTCCTCCCCTGTGAAATGGGAGTGATCGTAGTACCCACCTCATAAGTTATAAGAATGAATAAGAGTTAATAAGTATAAAAGATTAAGGACTTTTCTTGACATATAGGAAGCATTGGTGTGGGGGGTTGGTATGGTCACTTTGTGTGCCATTTTTGACAACTGGTCTTCCTCTTGTTCCTCACCAACCTTTTCTCCCAGCTTTCTCCCTGACAGCTCCTTAAAGACAGCAACTCAGATCCCCAACTCAGCATATGGGCCCCTGCTGGATGCCAGGCCCTTCTGAGGTCAGCTGCATGCAGGCTTCCAGGAGCACTCAGTCTGCACACACTCAGGCTCCATCTCGCTGTGCTCTGCCAGCCTGCAGGGAGCCACCTGGGAGCTTCTGCATGCCCTTGGTTGTGCCACCTACCATCCGTCACCCCTCTTGGAGTACACTGCTCTGCTTGCAAACCAGCACAACGTCCTCCTGTCTCTCTACCCATGGCACCTGCCCTTCTTGGAACAGATCCTGTTTCCAGATTCCGGCAGCACACAATTCAAAAACGCACCCAGTGTGATCCACGACTGTCCACTAATCTTAAGCTCGTACTCAGAGGGAGACAACAGAGGAGGCTTCTCAAGCTAGAGAATGTGCACCCCTTCCAATCTCCAGAGTACCCTGAAAAGGTCGTGCCAGGTAGGAGCTAGGAATATACTTCATTTTAAAAACTGGACAAATGGCACAACATTTCATTCATGCCAGTGACTGAGGTACGTCCATACACAGTACCATTCTATACTGAGAAATTACACCTGAGTGTATGAGACAATGCTTCCTGTATACGTGGAAACTTTCAGCTTCTTCTCTTTCTGCCAAAACATGTTCCCTGGCATGGTGCACTGTTATCAGACTCATCTTGCCAAAAAGAAGGATTTGTAGTCTAACACCTGATCTGAAATGACCTGCAGATCTCTCATCACTTTGGACACCTCTCCTCTTATGTTAATAAGTGGTTAATGCTACCTCACAGGTTCAAATGCCTTTAACACTATAGGCATGTACTGCCAGGAAACAGCCAAGAGTTTATGGTAACATAAGGCCATGTGGAAAAAGAAAATACTGATGCTTCAAAGGACACATTTCCTACCCTTTGCTAGTACCTTAGAAATGGAACAATAACTTCTTTGGCTTCACCATTTATCCAAAATTTCTTGTGCTTTGTTCTGAAATTTCTAAGTATCAGCATTTTTATTTTGCTTTCTGAAGATGAAGGTGTTATATCTATAGTATGCCTTTTCCCAAAGTTCTCAAAATTACTTTATACATACATTTCACAATGTGGAAGCTGATATTTAAATTTCAGATATCATGAAAGGAAAGCAAACTCTAACAGCGACTTTTCAAAAATGTATCTGTATACAAGATGTATGGAGCTGATATTGGATTGGATTGGAAGAAACCAATGTCTGATAAACCAGATTTTACTTTCTCTCCTAAAATGCTGTTATCGTTTCTAGCAGAACTCAATAAATATTCAGGATAAAATGCCAAATATTTGTTGAGCATCTCCCAAAGGTGTAACATCTACCCTAGGAATTATTGAAGGGAGGAGGAAAAAAAGTGTAAGATATAAATCTCTTTTATATGAACTATCTTGTTCAGAGAACCAGGCTGACACTAGAAACAATTACAAAACACTACAGTCTATAATTAGAGCTTAATGCATTGTGTGGGACAGCTAATAAGTTCACAAGTAATTAAGAAAAGAAAAATGAGAGAAATTGTTGTGGGCTAGGATCATGAAAAACAAAGTGCACAGTTTTCAAGTAGACATTTAAAAGTGTTAAGTGTATGGGTGAGCTTTAAAGAAAGGAAATGGCATTCATGCCCAAAAGGAATAGCATAGGGGTAACGGACATGAAGTCACTGAAGATGGGACAGAAACTAGTAAACAGGTATATAATGGGTAAAGGGTGGCAGGTAAGAAGAAAATCTTCTCTACCAGAACAGAGGATATGTTACAAAGAGTAGAGGGAAATAGCCTGGGGTCATTAAGTGGAAAGGAGATTATGTGGGACATTGAGTGCCATTTGGGCCTGATCCAACAGGAAACCAATGCAGACTCTTAGCAGGTGATACAGCAGGGCGATCCTTTAAGATGTATATTCAGCCAAAAGAAGTTAAATTAATGGGAACTGATCTAATCCATTGGTTTGTTTTCTCACAGAAATCCTTATGTGGTAGCATAAATTGTAAAGACCAGGTCTTCTCTCTTTTTATTTCCGAAACCTTGGGTGATCAGAGACATTCAGAATCTCATTCCAAATAGGAACAGAAACATATTTCTTACATTGTTCTTATAAGAATTAAATCAGGTTATATATGAAAAGCGATTAATATGTAGAAAGCACTTAGTAAACCAATTCTTTCCCAAATAAGGCATTTCAATATTTTACAAATATTTAACGATGAATTATAAATAAGACTGATCCTTAGACAAAGCTGTTACATGGAATGTTCCAAACACACAACAATCACACTTGGTATTTAATCACTCAATGGTCTGATCTTATTTTTGTATGATCAACATAAATCTAGAACTACTGCTCATTCCAAATGGTTTCATAAATGAGTAAGTATACTGAATTTTGATCCCAAATTTAAACGGGGCAAGTTAAAATAGCTTCTCTGCTATGTTTATGAAGACTCTAATTAAGAAATAGATATATCGGGTATGGGGCATCCATCCAATCATTTATTCTTTTTAAAAAAATATTTACCAAGCACCTGGTAAGTGCTAAGCACTGCTCTGGGCATTGGGAACACAGTGGCAAACAAAAAGACAAAATCCGTATGTTCATTTACCTTATATTCTAGAGGAAAAAGACAGGTAACAGATTAATGTATAAATAACATACAAGTAACATAAATAAACAATTAATGATTAAAATATTATGTGCAATGGTGATATGTGCAAGGACAAAAACAGAACGTGTATGAAGGGTCGGGAACTACAATTTTAGATAGAATGTCCCAGAAGAGGTTCTCTGAAGAGATAGCATTTGAGTAAAAGCCTGAAGGAGGTGCAAGAGGGAGTCCTCTAAGTATCTGGCAGTGCCCTGGTGTGTCTGAGGCACAGTCAGTGTAGCTGGGGCTGAGTGAGCCACGGACTGAGGCGCTGAGATGAGTTCAGAGATGTAACAGTGTCATAGGAGCCATGTAAGGCATACTATGACAGATCTCTGGGTCTATGGCTCTTGTAGAGCAGGAAGATACAGCAGGACTGTGGCTGGCCCAGAGAGGACACGGAAGCCTTGGAAGAGGCACACAGTGGCACCAAGCTCCAACACGGAAGCAACCAGATTTATCCTTCCAGTGCTGCCCAATTTTCAACTGCTGTTTCCAACACCCACCCTATGAATCCCTTCTCCCATAATATACTAACAGAGCAACCACGAAGGAAATAATAAAGTCAAAATACAATGATGGTAGGAATGAACCTCATCAGTGCATCAGAGTGCATCATGAGCTAGCCACACTACCAGCCACCCTTTGAGAATCGCTCTCCTAGAACTGATAGGACACTCACTGGCTTGCAGGAGATGCCAACAGGGCAGAAGGTGCCAGCAAGGACAGATGGTATCTGCAGGAAGCCCACTTCACTGGGGTTAGGCGGCCAGTGACAATAGTCAAATAGTGAAGGAAAAGGCAACTTGAGGTTTATAAATTAAAACCAGTTGAGCTCCTCCCCTTTCCATCCACTGATGTAAAGCCAGTCTGGCTGGATTCATTTTCATGGACTCCAGGAAGAGAAATGTGTGCTGGAAACCTCCATCTAGTGTCAGATAATCCTGCCAAGAACCATTAGAAAGCCTGCTTTCCCCAAAGCATTTTTCATAATTAGTGTTAGTGGCCTAGGTACCTCGTTTGCCCCCTCTTGTGTACTAGAACCCTTATACTTTAAGTAATTAATAAGAAAATTCCCAAGGATATGAAGCCTGCCATTTCTCTGTGATGACCCAAGATAATCATAGCATTGAAACCTTAAAAACATGGCCATGTCATTGTTTTCTCTCCGGGTAATAATTGGGATTTTGGAAAAGCTTCCCATTGACAATTTTGGCACTCACCTAAAAAACAAAAACACTAAAATTCTGTCAGCATTTCAATCTAGCAAACTGCCTTTTGGTATATGGTATTATATAAAATAGAGAAACAACCCTGGAGGGTAGTGTCTCGGGGTGGTAAAATGTCACTGTTATCTTAAGGCAATTCCCTCAACATCATTTCATGATGGGATTTTTTTTTTTCCCTACAGGGTAGTTTGGACAAAAGCATTTATTTCCTGAGATGGGTTTAGAGGTTACTGCACTCAGACTGGCAGATGAGACACAGTGCTAGAAGGAGGGAGGGGAAGAGAGAGGAGAAAAGGAAGGAGGGAGAGAGAAAAGAAAGAAATTGGGGGAGACAGGGAGAGAGACAAAGATTGCAGACATAAACTGGCTATGTTTTTTAACTATCTTGAACCTAATGAAGTGTTTGCTTTAAGTTGGGAACCTCTTGCAACAATTACCTTCTTTGAGAATTTAAATCAAAGTTACCATAACATGGTCAGAAACCTTCCTGAGTAAGTAAATCACTTACTTGTAATTACTTCCTGACTTCTGCAGCTATAAGGTAAAATGCACTCAAAACAAAAGAAAATGCACAACAACTGCAAGTTTCAAGATTCATACTTAGAAGCCACAAATGTCAAAGGAGCTTCTCACTTGTGGAAAATAAGTAATACTGTTGGTTTCCTTAAGGACCCCACAAAGGTACCCAATCAGATCTGAACTCATCCAAAATTTTAATAAAGTTCCTAATCGGGACAAGTTACAGCAATTTTTAGGGTTTTCTTAAATCCAATAACTGTGGCAGAGAGAGATAGAGAACTGAAAAAAGTAAATGGAAACCTTCAAGATTTTCACTTACCTCTAAAAAGAGATGTTCCTTTTGTTTAAAAAAAAAAAAAACTTTTTTTAAACCTCAATGTTAAAAAATATACAGCCTCATAAAATTAAATTAAAAATTTGAAACAGCAAAATAACAAAACCCATAAATCGGGTTCTTAAAACAGAGAAAACAAAACTGATTCCGTCAGGAAGCCAATTACTCTAGAACTACTCCTCTGACAAGTTAGCAAGACAGTAAGTAGCCTTTCCCTACAAATGAAGGGATCTTTACCTGAGAAGAGAACCCCCTCCCCAAACAAGAGGTAATTAGAAGCTATTTGGTAAGTGTCCAAGAAGCCAAAATGACTGTTTCAAACACCATTTCAAACCTCCCTGCAAATACTTCACAGCATAGTACCATTTTTATAGAGTTTCTTTGGGGTCATTCTCTTGTGTTTTTCTTTTACAAAGAAAAAAAAAAAAAAACAACGAGATTAGGGCACACGATTTTCCAAGGGACTAGAAAGTTCTTAAAGTTTAAAGGGCGGCTTCGATAACGAAGACCAGTTCCACTCTGGTGCTTCTGTTTCAAACAGCTGCATGTATAATAGACGATGCTTGGCACAGCTGGGAGGCTGGGCCTTGGCAAGGGGCCCAAACCGAGCCCTGAGGGCACCACAGCGGGCGGCTGCGCACACCAGCCCGCAGGATGCAGGGGGAGGGGCCGCACACACCTGCCGCTCTCCTCCAGCTGGGCGGTGCTGATCCTCACCTAGCACCCCCTACCCTCCCCCGCCCTGTGGCTCCTCTAACACCACACAGGAGCCCTCCCAGCAGCAGCAAATCGCGCAGACCCATAACAAAACTGTCATTCCGGAAACGCTGCCCCTGATGTAATTCTCTGCACTCAGGGAGGACTGAGGAATGGCCCACAGATGCCTGGAAGGCAGTTCTCTACCAGCGACTCCGAAGCAGTATGCCTGGACCTTGATGGCTTCCCAGGAGGCAGGAAGAAGACTGGTCAAGCGGCCTCCATTTTGCAGACAGGAGAACTAATGGCAGCCAGGAGCCCTGTCACAGCAGCCTGGGGATAGATCCAGAATACATGGCACAGGTCCTCAGCTATCCTCAAGGGAAAGCTACTTCCTTTAGAAGTCTTGTATATATATGTACATTCACATACACACACCCATACACACACACACATATATATAACATATATGTAATCACATATACACACAAACGTAATTTCCTCATTCCATATTATTATGTTCAACTTGTTTTTTCCAGATTTGCTACCATATACACACTAAAGGGCTAAAAACAGAAAGCAGAACTTTAGAAAACTAAAAATATGTATTTATTGTGTAACGTATGTGCTTCTGAACTCCCACTTATATTTGGCACAGTCATTTTTGTCTAGTTTTGAGATGAGCTATTTGGATCCTTCTAACATCACCCACCTTGATGGTGCAGCATTTAATACTAGTACTCCAAAAACGAAATGAATATGAATCCTGTAACATCCCCTGAACATTCCTTTATTTAATAGTCCCTGAAATTATGCTTAGGCTACCCACGGACTCCATGATTAACTTGACTTCAAGGCATGAAATTTATTTGTGTCTTGGGGACATCAGAGTGACTGAAACAGGCTCACAAATCCATAAGCTCCCCAAGCATTACTTCCATCACCATATACATAATTTTTTAAATGTACGTAAAAAAAAGATAAAATGTATGTAAAAACTATCATCATGAATTTAAAAAACAAATTCATTTTTAAGTGTCACTAAATCCATAGCAGCTTTTTGTCATTATATATTTTTCAAGCCACGCATTCTAAAAATATAATTACTCTCACATGGAACTGTGGGCTGGATTTAATGACTGGCTTCTAACAGAACAGAATAGAATAGAAATGTTTTGTGAATTCTGAGACAAACCCATTTACATTTCACCCAGGATTCCCAAGTCAGAGACTCTGGTTAATGTGCAAACCTAGCATCCCTGCTTTCTTTCCTGGATACAAAAGTCTTAACTTCTGGCAATTCTCGAGGGGAAACTTTTCTACATTTGACATGGAGCAGAACATATACCCTCCCACCAGCAGGGGTGGGCATGTAACCCAGGCATGGCCAGTCAGAGCACCCAGGAGCCCGCAAGTGACTGGTGTAGTAAAAGGCATGTGACCCAGGACAAACTAATGAATCTGTACCCTGATATTCGATGTCAGGGATCCTGGAGGAGCGGAGTCTCTATTTTGTAGGATGACTGGTAAGCAAGAAATAAGCTCCCTTTCCAGAGTCGATTATTTTTCCTAGCTTTGAAGAAAGAGACTCCTTACAATGTTGCCAGTAGAGAGGGTGGGCAAGCAAAGCCAAGAGAGTCAGTGAGAGACAGGATGAGCTGAGTGACACCATTTAAACATCTGTGACTAGATCTGTTCCCACTTGACTTAAAATGATGTGAGATAGTAAATTTATATCTTGCTTAAATTACTTCAAGGTGATTTTCTGTTCCTTGCAAAGAAAACCTTGCCTGATACTAGAGGTAAATAAATGCCATTGAAAAGTTCTCATTAAAAACAAAACAAAACAAAACAAACCCCTGATGATCAGGATGCCTGGCTGGCTTGGTCAGAAGAGCATGTAATTCTTGATCTCGGGGTTGTGAATTAGAGCCCCACATTACCTTTTTAAAAAACTGATGATCAAAAATTGAAAAAAATTTGACAATCACTGCACTACAGCATTTTCACAGTCATCCACATCCTTCCTCCTCAGCTTTTCTCCTTCTTGGTTGCCATAATGCCACACTCTCTTAGTTCTTTCAACCAACACTGCGGCCATTCCTTTGTTTCAATAGCCCTCAGGTCCCTCAAGTGCCCGTGCTCTGTGTTTCTGTTGTTTTCTGTTCTCAGCCACTTCTCTTCTCTCCATTTTTCCTCCTTCAGTTTCATCCAGAGGCTAGTTTCCTATTACTTGCCTTATTGCTGTTGGGAAACAAGGTAAGAAAATGTGGTGTTCCTGTGTGGACTCAATGACATCATGGCGTCTGAAAACGTGTGGCCATGACAGTTGTGCCAACCTTTTGTGTCCAGAAGTACTGCCACATTGTGTACTCTTGAACTCCAAAGGTTCACCAGCAATCTCCTGCTACACCAGACCTCTTGGACTGTCTTGCTTTGGGAGTCATTTCCAAAAGCCCACCTCTCCAGGCCTTCCAGTGCTTTTGCAATTCTAGGAAAAGCTAGATGGAGTATTTCTCATCCAATTTCTCTAGACTTTTTCCCACTGAAAACAGAATAAAGTTTGAAACTTTCAACAGCCAATAAGACCATGAGTTCTATAGCCGCTGATGTAGAGTGTAACTTCATCTCCTGCCAGTTTCCTTTTCACAATTTGACACACTGACAGGTCCATCTGCCCTCAGCCTCTGTCATTTAGCATATGTTTCTCTCTTTTCCTGCATCTCCCTCTCTCTCTTGATTGCCTGGTAAATGTCCAGGTAGCCTTCAGAGACTCCTCCAGAGAGAGTATGCACTTGTTTGTAGGCTCCACAGGACCTTATGCTCAACACTTCAGAATTATCAGGTAACTATATTGTAATTTTCATTTTTCATGATTATCATTCTGTTCTAATTGAAATTCATTGAGGGCACAGGTAGTGAGTTTTTCTTGGTTTCCCCAAGTCTATCATAGTATCTGATACTTAAATAAACAGAATGGGAATTAAATCTTCCCTCAATTTATGAAATGTTATGGAGACTTAAATGCATTTCCTTTCAGCTCCATCTCCTGGGAGAAATGATAAGATCTGAAATAAAATGTTCCTGCTTTGAAAAGGCAGTACATGCACATGAAGACTATTAGTATCACTCCTTACCTGGCTTCAGGAGCACTCTCCAACACCACCCAGCATCATGGTCAGTCGCTTCAGTTTCCTTGAGGACAAGGAAACTTCAGCTATTTCCTCGCAACCTCCTTTCTAGCCCATAACCCAGTCCACATTTCCATTCTCTCCCTTAAATTCACAGGAAGGTGAGAGACTACTTGGACAATCTCTCTCTTCTGTTATCCTCAATGCTTTACATTTTATAGACTTATATAACTTAGAGAATTCCTTTTTAAATGGAGGAACCCACATGTGCTCCTTCTTCATCACCTTAATAACAATGAATGTAGTGCAACCACCAGACACAATTTTAATAAGAGTTCAAGCTTATCTGTGAAGAGCCAAAGTGTAAACCAGGGGGCCTGAAAGAGTGACATTAGCAGGAAGGCCACATTAATACCATCTATTATGGGTGTTTCAGCCATGGCGCATGATCCTTCAGTACGTAGACAGAAGATAGCTGCCTTTGCTGATCCATAATACGAATTTAGAATGGAGAAAACACCATATCACAAACAGCTGGACTTCACAGAAGACATTTAAAACTCAAAGGCTAGAGGGAGAAAGAAAACCTCTGAGGCAAAAATCTCTAAGCCA